>AWWV01011348.1:0-84923 GCA_001974805.1 Corchorus capsularis
CTTAAAAATAAGCTTATCTAAGATAGAATTAAGCCCAAACAAAGATAACTAATGATAATGGGCTCATGCCATGATGTCAATCCGGCCATCTAGAATCAATAGCAAGCAATGTGATGAACTTGTCATTGATTTTGTAATTTCTTGCCCAAATCATCACCAAAGCTCTTCAATTAAACTTCAATAGTCTTCAAGTCTTCAAGATGAGTTCGAACAAGGCCCATGAGTGCATCCTTGAATCTCTTAGCTATTGCTCTTGTCATCGGACCTAATAGCATCTTCAATGGATCGAATGGCATCCTTTTGGTGGTAGGAACATGATCATCAATATCTCCATGATCTTCATGCATCTCCATGCTTCCTTGCAGCCCTTGCACATCCTTTCCATGCTCTCCATGCTTGTCTTCAAGTCCATAATAAGTCCTTGGTGCATCATTCCCTTGATGATAAGCATTGGGCGCATCACAAGGTAGAGAACGTAGGTCAGAAGGACCGAACCTCTATAAATCACTGTGCACTGATAAAATATCTCTAATCCCTTTAAGTTACTCTGCATTAAAGCTTTCATTGCATGCAATCATCTATCCCTTAATCTTTCTGCTATTTATCTGTCTCCATATCGCACTTGCTACTTTATCTGTTCTGTTTTTGCATATCTGAATTAGTTGCAGCATTGTTCTGTTTTCTTTTGTTCCCACTAATTTTGTCATATATACTGGTCGCACTAACTTTCTGTTTTGCAGAAGAGTTAGTAGTTCTTCAAAGTTTTTAAAAGTCTGCTATTCACCCCCCTCTAGCAACTCATACGGGACAAACAATTGGTATCAGAGCCTATCTCTTGATCGACAGGACTAACATCCTCAAGAGAGATCCATTATGGCTGCTGGACAATCATCATCATCAAATGTTGCAAACACGATCGTAGAGGGACAGTCCACTCACAGGCCTTTGCTGTTTGATGGAACTAACTATCAATGCTGGAAGAACAGAATGTCTGTCTACATGCGAGCTCATGATCTTGAAATGTGGGAAGTGACCGTGAATGGTCCCTTCACTCCCCAAGAAGAAGGTGCAGAGAAGAAGCTCGTTGATAAAGAAAGGAGTAAATGGTCTGCAGATGATATCAGAAAATATCAAATCAATTACAAGGCCATCAACACTCTACATTGTGCTCTCAATGTCTCTGAGTACAATAGAGTCTCCACATGTGAAACGGCTAAAGAGATTTGGGACAAGCTTCAAGTCACACATGAAGGAACTTCCCAAGTAAAGGAATCTAAGATCAATGTGCTCACACTGGATTATGAATCTTTCAGAATGGATTCTAGTGAGACTATTACAGAAATGTATGACAGATTTGTTGCCATCATTAATCAGCTGAAACAATTGGGAAAGTCTTATCCAGAAGATGGACTAGTGAGAAAATTGCTTAGAGCACTTCCAAAATCATGGAAGCCAAAAACTCTAGCAATCTGGGAATGCAGAAACTTGAGCTCTACAACATTGGATGACATAGTTGGCTCACTGCTTACTTATGAAAGAGAACTAAAGCATGATGAAGAACTAGACAAGAAGCAGAATGAGAAGAAAAGAGGGCTCGCTCTCAAAGTCTCTGCTCTAGAGGAAGAAGCAGAAAGGCTGACCATGGAAGAAAGTGATGACACTAGCAATGACAGTGAATCTGCACTGCTAGTAAGAAAGATCAGAAGACTGATGGGAAGAAAAAGTTTCAGAAACAAGAAAAACTATGGACGTGGCAGACACATAAATGAAAAAGACAGATTCAGAAATGAAGAAATTCAACTCACCTGCTTCAGTTATGGGAAATCTTGACACATCAAAAGTTACTACCCACATAACAGGAAGGAAGCACCAATGAAGGATAAAAGGAAAAAGAAAGCAATGGTTGCTGCTACTTGGTCAGACAGTGATGATTCAGATTTAGACATCAGTGACACTGAACAAGGAGCAAAAGCCAACTTGTGCCTCATGGCAGATGAAGAAAATACTAAGGTAGACTCTCAACTTTCTGAATTAACTATTGATGAATTAATGGATGAATATGTTCAACTCGTTAAGATGTTTAAAAGTTTGAGGAAGAAATACAAAGAATCAATGCTGAGTTTAGAATCTGTTAAAGAGGATTATGATAGCATGCTGAATAAAATTGATACTTGAAATGTTGATTTGAAACATGCTAAAACTGAAAATGAGAGACTAGTAAAAGAAATAGAGGAATTGACAAAGGAGAAAATTGCTGTCACTAATAATAATGTGAAAATTGCTCATACTAATAAAAGTCACAACAGGAGATATTCTAAGCCTAGAATTATGAACTGCTATACCTGTGGCAGAAGAGGTCACCAATCCTCTGAATGCTATCAGAAGGATGGGTACTCTTCCCGAACTAAATTAGTTTGGGTGCCTAAAGGTACATATGTTATTTCTAACCCCCAAGGACCCATCAAAGTATGGGTACCTAAAACAGCAATTTGAAATCTTGTGTATGCAGGTTGAGCAAGAGCTACAAGACTACTGTTTAAAAGCTCAACCGAAGGAAAAGCAGCCCTGGTACCTGGACAGTGGCGGTTCTAGACACATGACAGGAGAAAGAAAGATGTTTCAAGAGCTTAAAATGAAAAATGGAGGAAATGTAACTTTTGGAGACAACTCCAAAGGGAAGATTCAAGGAATTGGGACAATTGAAAAAGGTTCTGCTTAGATCACTCATGTCCTGTTTGTAATGGGACTAAAACACAATCTGCTAAGCATTAGTCAGCTTTGTGACAAGGGACATAGAGTATGTTTTGACTCTCACTTATGCCGAGTCTTTGACATCAAAACAAATAAGCTCAGATTTGTTGGTAAGAGGGACGGTAATGTATATGTTATCCTTCTCGATGATTTAGTCTTGGAAGATGATATCTGTTTGATGGCTAACGATGCTTCTGATAGTTGGTTATGGCATAAAAGATTTGGCCATGCTAGCATGAACACCATCTCGAAGTTGGTGAAAAGAGACCTAGTCACTGGTCTACCCAAACTGAAATTTGATACTAACAGAATATGTGAGGCATGTCAGTTTGGAAAGCAAGTCAGAAGCTCTTTAAAGTCAAAGAACGTTGTCTCAACTTCAAGACCACTGGAGCTTTTGCACATAGATCTATTCGGTCCAATTGATGTCATCAGTATGGGAGGTAAGTCCTATGGCTTTGTGATTGTTGATGATTACTCCAGATATACATGGATTTACTTTCTCAGTCATAAAGATGATACTTTAGAAGTTTTTGCTAAACACTGTAAACTTGTTCAGAATATCAGTGGTGTTAGAAGTGACCATGGCGGTGAATTCATAAGCCATGATTTTGAAACCTTTTGCAATGAAAATGGTTTTTCTCACAATTTTTCTACTTCTAGAACACCACAACAGAACAGTGTGGTGGAAAGGAAGAACAGAACACTAAAAGACATGGCTAGAACTATGATTTGTGAAAACAATTTACCAAAGTATTTTTGGGCTGAAGCCACTCAAACTGCAGCTTATATTTTAAATCGGGTCTCCATCAGACCTATGCTTTCAAAAACTCCTTATGAGCTTTATAAAGGGAGAAAACCAAATATTTCTCACTTTAGAAGCTTTGGCTGCAAGTGTTTTGTTTTGAATAATGGAAAACACACCATTGGAAAGTTCGATGCCAAAAGTGATGAAGCCATTTTTCTTGGCTATGCCTAAATTCTAAAGCTTACACGGTGTTTAACAAATCTTCTCTAGTTGTAGAAGAATCAATACTTGTTTTTGATGAGACAAATGCTACACCGAGAAAGGTAATTGTTGATGATGATGATGCAGATGAAATTAGTTCGAGCATAAAACAGGTGCAAATTGGTGACACTGATCCTGTTCCATAGGAAAAGGAATGTCAAGAAGATCCTCCTATTGAAAGTTTACAGAGAGTAGAAGAACAACATAATGATACTTCCAAGAGCTTGGAAGTATATAAGGAAGCAACCCATTGATCAAATTATCGGTGATCCTAAAGAACGATTGAGAACCAGAAGTGGTGATCGTGTCGTCTATGACCATAAAAATAATCCCCACAAATAACTAACTAGAATAGCTAGGGCAAGTAGGGGTCGAATCCCACAGTGAAGGTTTATGTGATGAACAATTAAAAGATAGAAAGATCTTTTCCAAAAATCGATTAGAAAACAGGGGATTAAATAAATAACAATTATAAAGAAAACAATTAAACTAAAAATAAAGCAAAGCAAATCTAAATCTAAATCTAAAGCAGATTAATAAAGTAAATTAATAAAGCAAACAATAATTATAAAGCATACTTCTTCACCAGTGGTATCCTTCAATCAAATTAACTATGGATCCTAGATTTAAAAGGTGAATTTCGCATCTTATTCTTGACTGACAACTGATATAGGTTTCCCAACATGTATTTTAGATAAGAGGCCGATTAGAGCTGCAGTTATCCCTATTATTCCTTCAATGATCGATTACTTTCTTAGGGCTGAAAGATCACTTGAGAACAAAGCATTAAGAACAGTTAATTTTACACACATGCCTATAAATAGAACCATACGAAGAGAAATTTCTCGCCCTCCGGTAAACAAATACCCATTAAGCAGCGATTAAACAAACCTAATTTGCTACATACAATCAAACTTGAGTGATTAATTCTAAGTATGATCTAGCCATAGATCTTCCTCTTACATCCTTAGTGGCCACATAATTCAGATAAGATTCAGAATCATAAAACTATTCTAGGGTTTTGACTACTATCATCAAGAACTTAACACAAAATTATAAGTATAGAAATCTCAGCATAATCAATTGATTGAATTCACCAAAGGATCAGAAGTATTAAGGATTTAGCTACTCATGGATTTAGGAAAATCCATGAATGGCATAAGAATACTTACAGAACTGGGAGAGGCGGAATCTCCCCTTTGAAAACCCCAGGGACGTCGACTCCCTCTATTGCTAGAGAGGATGTCGACTTCTCCCCTTCTAAAACTAGAGAAAAACCTAAAAACTAAAGAAAGGTAGAAAAAGAGAATAATCTAAAATTTGTGGATTGTGAAGTTGTGTGATTTGTGATACAGGAGGTGGCTATTTATAGTGGAGAATAAGGGTAGGACGGTTTAAGCTCTTTTCTTGGAGTCCAAGTAGGATTAGGTGTCATCCTAGAGTAGTCTCCAAGTCAAAAGAGGACTTCTAGAATTTCCTGGAAATTTCTGGAATTGAGCGGGGACTTCGACTTCAGTTTCGGGCTTGAAGATAGCAGATCTAGGCTTTGCACGTCAAAAGAAAGTTGTAGAGCTCAGAGTTGGCGTTCCAACGAGTACTCATGGGCTTAAAACGGACATCTGAGCAGAAAGTTATGGCCTTTGTACGTAGACTGCGCTGAAATCGGGCTAATATCGCAAATCTACGGGATTATTGCGGGATTTGGATATTCTTTTGGATATTAGGCCTATTAATTGGGATTTTAACTCCAATTATAGGTTTATATGGGCTGAGTATATTCCCATATAAATAATCCAAAAATCCTCAACTTCAGGGCTTCTTCTGGGCTTGTCTTCAATCCTTAACAAATTAAGCTCCAAATCTTCAATTTTGCTTCTTGAATTAATTCTTCAATTGTCTTCAAGTCTTCAAAATATCTTCAATCACGAACTTCGAATCTTCAAATCTTCATTCCAAGTGGCTAAATCCATAGTTGAGTAAAAAGTCTCCAAAATAGCTCCAAAAAGAGTGAAAAACAATAAGTTTTCACTTTTCTTGTCTTCAGGATCTAAAAACACAAATACTAACAAAATAGGATAAAAACACATATAAAAATAGCAAAAAGTATATTAAAATAGCTATAAAAATATGCATAATTTGAGCTCGATCATAATTTCCCCCACACTAAATCTTTGCTAGTCCCTAGCAAACTAGTGTAGACAAACAAAAATTAAGATTTAAAATAATAAGTTTTGTTCAAATCTTTTGAAAAACTTTGAATCATATACATGTATCAAGGATCAATTCCATTTATGAAATCATAACATCATAGAATATTAAGAGTATCCAATTCAATAGATCAAGATATAGCAATCATCCTCATTCTTAAGTAACCATAATCAAAGTAGATCTAACCACTCATCATTTATCACAACTATAACTACTTCTTTCTATAAGCTTATGCCTTCATCTTTATCTCTACTACTCAAACAATTGCATATCATGAATACAAATCAAAAGTTTCGCATGGGTTATAATGATTTTCAAAGGGTAATTATTTTAGAAAAGTGAGGTTACTAACCTCAAAGTGTTCATGCTTAGGGGTTACTAACGCCCTTTATTTATTTTTGTGAGGCTACTAGCACTCTAGAGGGACAATACTTTTGCCGATCCATGCCTCTTATCCTCTTCCCAAGGGTTACTAACTCCTTTTGTTTAAAGAAAAGAGTGACAACAATGGATTTTTTTTTTTTTAAATTGTAAGGCAAAAGATATCTCTTCTCCTCTTGCATGAAAAACACTCTTTTTAAGAAAAAGATTTTTTTTAACTACCCTTCTAATATAGATAGTCCCCCACACTTATTTTTGACATATTCATAAAATACTCTCATAAGTGTAGTTTCAATAAAAATTAAACATGAGTTCTAAAAATAGGCAATCATAGAAATAATCTATGGTAAGCAATTATCACAGACTTCAATTATACCTAATCTAAGAATTAAGATATCATACTATAGATAAATCAATGAATCAATCATTCTTAAGAATTCTAAGATATCATCAATCAAAAATAAATCAATCGATCAATATGTGCATATAAAATCAAATTTTTGTCAAAATTTTCGAAAAAATTATTCCAATTTAACCATTTTTATGCATATAGACTCACTCCCCCACACTTAAAAGATACATTGTCCTCAATGTATGAACAAGCATGGAAAATCAAAGCAAAAATATGTATGCATCTTTTAAATCCTAATTAACCTATATAACCTATATCTATATGTATCGCATATCAAAGAAAAAATCAATCAAAGCATTGCAAGAAAAAGATAGGGTTAAAGAAATCTTCTCTATTCTCCAAGCATAAGCTCCAATTGGATATCTTCATGTCGATGAAAAACTTCTTTGTCTCCTTTGGTATGGAAAATCCTAAGAAAGAAAAGAAAAATAAAACAAAGAAAAATATTATGGGTTAGTAAAAATAATATTGGGTTGCCTCCCAATAAGTGCCTTTCTTTAAGGTCTTTGGCTAGACTGCCTTAAAGAAGGTTATTCTTCAAGGGTGAAGGAATTTTGGGTGTAATCCTTCAACAGGTCCTCGATAACTCTACTCTCTTCAATGATTTTGATAGTTTCAAGTTGAATTTTATCAAGACTTGAAAAGATCAAAGCATTAGGCGGTGGCATGGTTGTAACTCGGCATGGCGCGGCAATGGCTCGTGGTGGCTCGGTGAGGCGCGCGGATGGCATGGCATTGGTCGGGCATGGCCGGGCTGGAGGCGCGGACATGGCCGGGCATGACGCGGTGACATCTCGATAGGAAGCTCGCATGGCCGGCACTAACCTGGCAGGTGGCACGGCTGGTGCGGACATGGCATGGCATGGCGTGGACGGCTTGGCGGAAGAATCGGACATGGCCGGTCTAAGCTCGGGCGGCTGCGCAGCAGGGGCGGATATGGCCGAGCATGGCCGGGCAGGCGGTGCAAGTGCGCGGCTGTGGCTTGGCAGGGCCGGGCAGGCGGAGCAAGTGGCGCGGCTGTGGCTTGGCAGGGCCGGGCAGTCTTGGCCGGTGTTGGCCGGCCATGTGGTGTCGATGGACGGGCTGCAGCCGGGCATACTGGCTTGTGCGGCACGGGCTTAACCGGGCTGAGTCCTTGAGCAGCTTCCTTTGATGTATTGGTTATCATCTGGGCAAAGTTCTCCATTATCTCGTATATGTCAGCAGTGCTGTGATTGAACAGGGGAATATAGACAAGAGTGTCGACAGACAATCTGTCAGAAGCTCTTAATCCTTGGTAGAAGATTTGAACCAATCTTCTTTGATCATAACCATGATGAGGGTAAGCAGCACATAGCTTCTTAAACCTTTGCCAAAATTGGGGATAATTCTCCAATTTTCGTTGAAGAATGCTTGCAACTTTAGCTCGATGTTCAAGGTCTATATCTTGCTTCTTAGTTGAATTGCTTGGTTGGTCGATCTTCAGGGGCGGTTGAACTTCTTTGTTGTTGACTTCTGGCTCCTTCTTGGATTCGTTTGCTCGATCTTTCTTCTCATGGGAGGTTGAAGATTTCATCCTCCGAGATAATTCTTCAAGGGCATAGAATGCATTCTCCGGGGTTCTTTCATGCAGTGGTTTAGTACTGAAAGAATCAACAAGAACTCGATCTTTAAGTCCCAATCCTCCATAGAAGAATTGGATTAAAATTTCTTCCTTGAATCCATGATTAGGGCAATCGGCACATAGCTGCTTGAATCTCCTCCAAAATTGGTGGAAAGTCTCGTTGTAGCGTTGTCGAATGTCCATTATCCTTTGTCTTCCTTTGAAAATCCGGTCAGGCTTTGTTGATGAAGAATCTTCAATAGCTCCTTTCTTAACAAACTTAGAACTTATAACGTAAACAAAATTGTTAGATTTTAACGGCACTTGAGATGAAATTCTAGGGTGGATGACTTCACCATCAAATTCCATGGTCAATGAACCATTAAATACATCAATCTTGGTATGCGAAGTCTTTAGGAAGGTTCTTCCTAATAAAAGAGGACATTGATCTTTCGAATACTCCATATCCATGATGAATATGTCGATTGGAAAGATCAGGTGTTCAACTTTAATTAAGATATTTTCTAAAACACCCTTGGGATAAACCAAAGATCCGTCAGCTAATTGCAGAACAACATCAGTATTCTTCAATGAACCAAGATTTAAAGATTTGTAGAAAGAATAAGGCATTAAGCTTAAAGAAGCACCAAGATCAAGCATCGCATTCTCTATAATACTTCTTCCAATAGAGCAAGTAATAGAAAACGTACCTGGATCTTTGCACTTAGGAGGTAAACTCTTTTGAAGCACGGCAGAGACATTAGCTCCAGCGCTTACTTTACCTTGTAATCTCTTCTTGTTGGTACAAAGTTGTTTGAGGAACTTTGCATAATTCGGAATCTGTTGAATGACATCAAGAAGTGGGATGTTGACCTCAACTTTTCGGAATATCTCCAAAATATCTTGATCATCATCTTCTTTCTTTGACTTCTTCAATCTTGATTGAAAAGGAATTAGGTTAGAATCGGTTTTAGGCTTGTTGGAATCGCACACACCTTTTCCTTTGGATTGAATTACGGCATCTTCCATGTTTGAATCTTCAATCGGCACAGCTCCTTTGTTGTTGGGTTCATCTTCAATCTTGATTTCGGCATGCTCTTGTAAATTTTCTTTGGTGTAGTTCGGCTCTCCTTTAGCTTGTTGATGTGCGGCATGGGTTGGATAAGGGTCTTGTAACTCTTTTCCACTCCTTAAAGAAATTGCACTGACATTCTCTCTAGGAGGTACCTTTGATTGTGATGGCATCCTTTGTTGACCTTGTGTCTTGAGATCACTCAAATCACTAGCTAATTGACTTATTTGTTTTCTCATCATCTCCATAGCTTCCTTGATTTGTTGTAACTCAATGGCTTGTGAAGTTTGAAAATTAGGTCTTTGAAAATTCGGCCTTCCTTGAAAATTACCTTGGTTCCCATATTGTTGACTCAGTTGTTCAGGTCTCCAATAAGGTTCAGGCTTCCTTTGATAAGCTCCTTGTAATCCCACGGCATTGACTCCTTGCTTGTTGTCTTCCAAAGTCGCACAAACCCTAGGCACACTTGAAAAATTCGCATGGAACAAATCAGTGAGCAAAGCGATTTGTTGATTCGTTTCTTGAAGTTGTTGCTCCAATGAGGTGGAATAGGTAGAAACTTCATTAATTCTTCTTATAGGGCCTTCTCTTGAATAGTCTTCTCGAGATCAAAATTGTTGAGTGTTTGCAGCCATATTTTCCACTAAAGTCCAAGCTTCGGCAGGAGTTTTGTCGATGAAGGCTCCTCCACTTGCAGAATCGATGGAAGATCTGTCAAACGGTAGTAATCCTTCGTAGAAGTACTGGATCAGCAACAGTTCATTGATTTGGTGATTGGGGCAGCTCGCACAAAGTGGTTTGAAACGTTCCCAATATTCATGCATTGTTTATCCATGGCGTTGCTTAATTCCGCAAATCTCCTTCCTTATGCTTGATGCTTTATGTGCAGGAAAGTACTTTTCCAAGAACAGCTTCTTAAGGCTCGTCCAAGATGTGATTGAACCAGTGGGTAGTAGGTACAACCAATCTTTTGCTCGGTCCATAAGAGTGAACGGAAAGGTTCTTAACATGAATTGATCTTCAGGAATACCTTGAATACTTGTAGATGCGCAGGCAATCTGGAAATCAGTAAGATGTCGGTGAGGATCTTCTCCAGGCAAACCGTGAAATTTGGGTAACATCTGAATAAATCCATATTTAATTTCAAAGTTTTCAGTTGTATTTGGATATTGGATGGCTAAGCGTTTGGTGTTGACGTTTGGTGCAGCTAACTCTCTCAGAGTTTTGAGTTGTTCTTCTTCAGCCATGTTTCTGACGATGTTGAAACAGCAGATCTAGGTGAACTTGGTTGAGAACTCGAATCGGATGCTTCCTCTTCTAGTAATTGTCGTTGTGTCTTCTTCTTTTTCTTAAATAGCGTTCTTTCAGGCTCAGGATTGAATTCTAAACCTTCAGTACTATTACTTCTTGTCTTTGGCATGCAGTTTCCTAGAAAAATCAAACAAAACTAAAAAGAAAAATTAGCAGTAACAGTTCTTAAATAAAATAAAAAATTAAAAGCAGAAACAGAAAATAAAAATATTTTTTTTATTTTAAAAAGGAAAAAAGGAAAAGAAAAATTAATTTTTTTAAATAAAAATTGGAAACCCTAATTTTAAAAACGGAAAAATAATTTTTTTTTATAGAAAAATCGGAAAAAACGGAAAAAACTTTTTCTTTTATCGACGCAAACTTTTTTTTTTTTAGAAAAAACTGAAAAACAAAAACAAAAAACTAATTTTTGGATCTAATCTCTCTTTACTTTCTCTCAATTCAATTCCCTTCCCCGGGAACGGCGCCAAAATTTATGATTGTGTCGTCTATGACCATAAAAATAATCCCTACAAATAACTAACTAGAATAGTTAGGGCAAGTAGGGGTCGAATCCCATAGAGAAGGTTTATGTGATGAACAATTAAAAGATAGAAAGATCTTTTCCAAATATCGATTAGAAAACAGGGGATTAAATAAATAACAATTATAAAGAAAACAATTAAACTAAAAATAAAGCAAAGCAAATCTAAATCTAAATCTAAAGCAGATTAATAAAGCAAATTAATAAAGCAAACAATAATTATAAAGCATACTTCTTCACCAGTGGTATCCTTCAATCAAATTAACTATGGATCCTAGATTTAAAAGGTGAATTTCGCATCTTATTCTTGACTGACAACTGATATAGGTTTCCCAACATGTATTTTAGATAAGAGGCCGATTAGAGCTGCAGTTATCCCTATTATTCCTTCAATGATCGATTACTTTCTTAGGGCTTAAAGATCACTTGAGAACAAAGCATTAAGAACAGTTAATTTTACACAAATGCCTATAAATAGAACCATACGAAGAGAAATTTCTCGCCCTCCGGTAGACAAATACCCATTAAGCAGCGATTAAGCAAACCTAATTTGCTACATACAATCAAACTTGAGTGATTAATTCTAAGTATGATCTAGCCAAAGATCTTCCTCTTACATCCTTAGTGGCCACATAATTCAGATAAGATTCAGAATCATAAAATTATTCTAGGGTTTTGACTACTATCATCAAGAACTTAACACAAAATTATAAGTATAGAAATCTCACCATAATCAATTGATTGAATTCACCAAAGGATCAGAAGTATTAAGGATTTAGCTACTCATGGATTTAGGAAAATCCATGAGAGGCATAAGAATACTTACAGGACTGGGAGAGGCGGAATCTCCCCTTTGAAAACCCTAGGGACGTCGACTACCTCTATTGCTAGAGAGGGTGTCGACTTCTCCCCTTCTAAAACTAGAGAAAAACCTAAAAACTAAAGAAAGGTAGAAAAAGAGAATAATCTAAAATTTGTGGATTGTGAAGTTGTGTGATTTGTGATACAGGAGGTGGCTATTTATAGTGGAGAATAAGGGTAGGACGGTTTAGGCTCATTGCTTGGAGTCCAAGTAGGATTAGGTGTCATCCTAGAGTAGTCTCCAAGTCAAAAGAGGACTTCTAGAATTTCCTGGAAATTTCTGGAATTGAGCAGGGACTTCTACTTCAGTTTCGGGCTTGAAGATGGCAGATCTGGGCTTTGCACTTCAAAATAAAATTGTAGAGCTCGGAGTTAGCTCTCCAACGAGTACTCATGGGCTTAAAACGGACATCTGAGAAGAAAGTTATGGCCTTTCTACGAAGACTGCGCTGAAACCGGGCTAATATCGCAAATCTACGGGATTATTGCGGGATTTGGATATTTTTTTGGATATTAGGCCTATTAATTGGGATTTTAACTCCAATTATAGGTTTATATGGGCTGAGTATATTCCCATATAAATAATCCAAAAATCCTCAACTTCAGGGCTTCTTCTGGGCTTGTCATCAATCCTTAACAAATTAAGCTCCAAATCTTCAGTTTTGCTTCTTGAATTAATTCTTCAATTGTCTTCAAGTCTTCAAAATATCTTCAATCACGAACTTCGAATCTTCAAATCTTCATTCCAAGTGGCTAAATCCATAGTTGAGTAAAAAGTCTCCAAAATAGCTCCAAAAAGAGTGAAAAACAATAAGTTTTCACTTTTCTTGTCTTCAGGACCTAAAAACACAAATACTAATAAAATAGGGTAAAAACACATATAAAAATAGCAAAAAGTATATAAAAATTGCTATAAAAATATGCATAATTTGAGCTCGATCAAGTGGCCTTAAAGAGTCTTGTGAATTTGCAGCATTCATTTCACAACTAGAACCAAAAACATTTGAAGAAGCTGAAAACGAAGAAAGTTGGATGACAACAATGCAGGAGGAGCTAAACCAGTTCAAGCGAAGCAAAGTTTGGACATTAGTGCCAAGACCTAAGGGTGACCCCATTGTTGACACTAAATGGGTCTTCAGAAATAAGTTGGATGAGACTGGTAAAGTGGTAAGAAACAAAGGCTAACTGGTAGCCAAAGGCTATAACCAGAAAGAAGGCATTGATTATGATGAAACTTTTGCTCCTGTTGCCAGGTTAGAGGCTATTCGTCTTTTACTTGCTTTTGCTTGTCATATGGACTTTAAATTATTTCAGATGGATGTGAAAAGTGCTTTCCTGAATGGCAACATTCAAGAAGAAGTGTATGTAGAACAACCTCCTAGTTTTGAAGATTTTAAAGATCCAAACCATGTTTTCAGATTGCATAAGGCTTTGTATGGACTCAAACAAGCTCCTAGAGCTTGGTATGAGAGACTATCAAAGTTCTTACTTCAAAGTATCGACACTACACTGTTTATGAAAAGGAAAGACACTGATATGCTTGTTGTTCAGATCTACGTTGATGATATTATTTTCGGTGCCACTAATGAAAGTCTCTGTGAGTATTTTGCTAAGGAAATGCAGGGTGAATTTGAAATGAGCATGATTGGTGAACTGACATTCTTTCTTGGACTGCAAATCAAAAAATGTAAAGATGGTATCTTCATCTATCAGGCCAAATACACTAAAGAGATGTTGAAGAAATTCAACATGCATGAAAGCAAGCCAATGAACACACCTATGGCTAGTGGGACTAAACTGGACTCAGATGAAAAAGGTAAAGAAGTGAACTAGAAGCTCTACCGAGGTATGATTGGATCACTTCAATACTTAACTGCTAGCATACCTGATATTCTTTTTAGTGTATGCTTATGTGCAAGATTTCAATCTTGCCCCAATGAATCTCACATTTCTGCAGTCAAGAGAATTTTTAGGTATCTCTTGGGAACAACAAGTCTAGGCTTGTGGTATCCAAAAGGTACAGGTTTGGAACTTGTAGGATACTCTGATGCAGACTTTGCTAGCAGCAAGACTGATCGAAAGAGCAGTGTGCGATGAGCATTTTGGTCGCATTAGAATTGAATTAGGGATGATAGATGCATGTCATGTGTGATCATGCATTATTCATTCAGAATTGACTATGGTTGCTCACACTAAAAATATGTTTGATAGTAGTGGGACAAAAATTCTTTCAAAACTGTCAGGATTTAATCCTGACACGTCGGCTCTTTTTTTTGCGGGAAGTTTCCCTCTTTATTCCACTGTCAAATATTTTTAAAAAATTCAATTTTTGGAAAAACGTGTTTTATTCAAAGTTATTTATTTCCTTCTATTTTCCAAGATCTCCTTCCTTTTAAAAACTCTTCTCTTTCTATTATAAATTGTTTTTCTCTCTAAACCATTTTCATCGACTCTGTTTTTTAGCAAACCCTAGTTTTATTTTCTCATAGTTGCATCGGCATTTGCACGTTGCACTCCTATGCTCTCGATTCTTTTCTCGCATAAAACTCTACAGAGCAGAATGGAAAAGGGTCAGAAATCTGCTGAAAAAGGGAAACAGAAGAAGGATGAGATCATCAGGTCGAAAAAGGGAAAGACTCCTTCAGGATCAAAGCAAGGGACAACTAAAATTGCTGCAAACAAGCCAAAGAGTGTTAAGATAATAAGTCCAAGTGATAAAGTGCCAGTAAAATCACTTTAGGGATGCGACTCATAAACTGAGGTATGACAATTTAAACAAGTTTGAAGCACTGCCTGCTCAAACTATTGATTGGAAGAAGCTGTCGAATAACCCTAAATATGCTGATCTTCATAGCAAGTTTGCTAGGATGAATTGGTTAGGGATTACATAGTTTGATCAGACAGAAGCTAGTTATAGTATGGTCAGAGAATTCTTTACTAGTATCATCACTGATAAACTGACTAGTGGTGGAGATGATGTTCTATATGTTCACATATGTGGCCAAGAAGCTGTGCTCACTGCTGAGAATATTGGTCAGTTGCTAAATATCGAATACTCTGAAGGTGACTCAAAACCACCTAAAGACTTTGATTACAATACTGCTTGGAGAGTTATCAGTGGGAAGAAGGAAAAGATGCCATCCAAACAAAGTCAAAGAAAGCTTTTAAAGTCGGATATTAAGTTAGTACATCACTTCATAAGCAACAGTCTTTGGTTTAAGAAGGGTAGTCAAGAATATATCACAAAGGATGATGTCTGGCTTCTCTACTATATTTGGAAGGGTATTAAAGTTAAATCTTGCTCAGATCATTATCAACAAGATGAAGAAAATGGCATTGAAGCGAGAGATGATTTGTGGCTATGGGATTATAATTGCCATGTTAGGAAAAGCTCTTGACACTCGCTCACCCGAGCACACTGATTTCAAGCTAGCCTGCTCTCACTTCTCTAATCTAACTCAAAGAAGGTTCATCCGTATTGTCACCAAAGATACAGAGACAATAAAGGCAATTAAGGAGATCAAAGCAAACATTAAGGAGGTCAAAAGTGCTCAAAGTGACATTACTGGCATGATGACTGATCTTTTTGAGCTAGTCACAGCTGTGCTGACCAAACAAGTTGCTGCCACTAAAACTACTGAAAATCTTAGTGACTCTGATAATGATGAAGAAAATGATGCATCTGATGAGGAAGAAGAACAGAATAAGGAAGTCTCTGATGAAGAAGAAAAAGAAGAATGTGAGAACGATGATGAAGAAAGTGAAAAAGAGGAAGAATAAGAAGCTGCTGAAGAAGACAAATCTGATGAAGAGGTTGATGAAGAAATTGTTGAATCTGAAAAGGAGGAAGATGGGACTGAAGAAGAGAAATCTGGTAGTGAGTATGAAGTTGATGAAAGTGAGGAAGATGTTCCTGAATTTAAAACAGCCTCAAAGGGGAAGAAGAAAGTCATCTCTACTAAGGCCTCTACTCCCATTAGTAAAGATGGTCCAAGTACTCCAAGCAAAAAGAAAGATGATGCTTGTGTCCCTACATCAACTGCTCTAGACAAGAAACGACCAAGAATGAAGCATGCAAATGTAGATGAAACTACTTCAGAGAAACTGCAGTCCAAAAGATCAAAGAAAGCATGATGACTTTGAACCTGATTTTCTGATAAAAAAGGATTGATGCGAGCAAGAAGGAAGAACTTAGGATTCTTGCATATATTTGCATGGCATATTTTGTTTAGCATACCATTTACACTTTAAGCATTCTGAATATTTTTGGCACCTGTGTGTGCTTTGGATATTTGGATATCGTTTGTCCTCTCTCTTTCTTTAATGGCACTGAATGTGCCTTTGGATTCTAATGTCTCTATCTTTCTTAGTAGGTGCTATCTATGGAGCTGATCTTTCTTATATTTTGGAATATTGCACCTTGTATTTGCTGCTACTAACCTTGTTTTGCAGGATTTTCAAACCCTTTTATTGATTATGACAAAAAGGGGGAGAAAAATAAGAGCTTGAATTGAAATGTAGCTGCTTGAGTTAGTCAGAATAATACATGCCTGTGCTTTAATGAGACTACGTTTCAACATGTGTTCCAGCATGGCATAAAGGAAACTTTATGACATGCGGAATGGGGTCGCAGGGGTTGAAGAATTGACTACTCAAAGGGGGAGCCTCACAAACTTCAACAATTGGTATCAAATACTTCAATTGGTATCAGTATATTTCTCACCCCCTCTAGCATTTAGTGGAACTTATATTATCATATTTTCTGATGCCACTAACTGCTTTGTTAGAATTGTTTCATGAGTCTTATATTCTATCTCTGATTTATTCTTTTTTGAGATAGATATTGCTGGTTGATCATATTGTCTCACACTTGGTTTACTATATTTGCTCTAATTTCTCTATAACACTGATACCTTTATTTCTGCTTTAGCATTTTTACTCTAATTAATCCCACATGCTCTGAAGTTCTATTACTCAGAATAGTTGCTTGAAGCAACTAGTGCATACACTCAGGGGGAGCTTGGTAAAAATCTCTAACTGTTTATATCTTTTATTTATGTCACAACACTTCAATTCAAGGGGTGTTTTGTCATCATCAAAAAAGGGGGAGATTGTTCACTCCATGTGTTTTTGATGATAACAAAACATTCTGTTTAGTGTGACTAATCAAGCTATCTAGTGTGCAGTGTTTAATTGAGCAGTATACTTAATGTATGGATATAGCCAAACCAATCCACATGAAGCTCATTAGCACAGAGGAAGCATACTATGATTAAAACCTTTGTGGAAGGCTCAAGCCAAGAAGGATTGATGAACACTTAGCTCAGCACATCAAGGCAGAAGCAGAAGCTACAAGTTACTGTAGATAAGGTATTTAGCAGAAGGAAGTATTATGTGGAAGATGAATTTAGTGGGACTAATACCAGAAGCAAGGATTAATGCCAATAATAAAGAGCATCACTTTAGTGGAACTACCAGTCATCAACAGCAAGTCAGATCTTGCCAACGTCAGATAAAGTCAATGACAACGGCTATAATTCAAATGGATCTTTCAACGTCATAAATTGACAGATTTGAAAGATTTGGAATTGATGAAGAATATGATCGTTGGAAGCAAATCCAAGTATTTAAGGAAACAAATTGACAGATTTGAGGGATTTGCATTTAAGGTGAAAAAGACCGTTGGAGACAGATTTAAGTATATAAGGACTCAAGAAAATGGACAAATTAAGAAGAACAACAGCCAAGACGCACAACACTCAACTCTTTCATATTAACTTGGTTTTTGGAAGATCACTCAAAACTCTATTCTTTGTAAATCTTTCCAGAACTTACCTTGAACCGACTAAGTGTATCTAGATCATCTAGGATCACTCTACACACTCTTCAAACTATCTCTTTGATTGTAATTAGTGCGGGGAGCACTTGTTCTAAGCTTGGGGAAAGCTTAGGTTTTTGATCAGTGCGGGGAGCACTTGTTTGAGCTTGGGGAAAGCTTAGTGTTGTCAAGCTTGGGGAAAGCTTGGTTGCTGTAACGGCTTGGTGTAGGCACGTAACTACATCGGATTAGTGGATTGGTTGAAATCCTTGCTGGGGAACCAAGGTAGAGGACGTAGGTCAGAAGGACCGAACCTCTATAAATCACTGTGCACTGATAAGATATCTCTAATCCCTTTTAGTTACTCTGCATTAAAACTTCCATTGCATGCCATCATCTATCCCTTAATCTCTCTGCTATTTATCTGTCTCCATATCGCACTTGCTACTTTATCTGTTCTGTTTTTGCATATCTAAATTAGTTGCAGCATTGTTCTGTTTTCTTTTGTTCCCACTAATTTTGTCATATATACTGGTCGCACTAACTTTCTGTTTTGCAGAAGAGTTTGTAGTTCTTCAAAGTTTTTAAAAGTCTGCTATTCACCCACCTCTAGCAACTCATATGGGACCAACATAAAGTTATATAAAATGTCATGAATGTATATGCATGAATTTACACTAAATGGGATTGTTAGCACATTGGGAAAGTATGCATACAGTATGAATGCCTAGGAAACATGCTCTGTTTTTGTATTTTTGATTACTCTCACAGTGAAAAGATATGTTCTTAATATGAATGTATGAGACTGTTTATTGAATGCCATAATAATTACTGGAAATGCGAGGATGCAAGCTACGACAAAATGCTACTTAAACTATGTTTTGATGATCTTCATTACAATGTGACATGGTTAATGAGGAACTGATTTGAATGCCTTTGTATGTTGAAATGCACTAAAATGTATGCTTATGAAATGCGAATGACCTACTGTATGCTTAATTAAAATGTCTAAACCTTAAGTGTGTAGTGCTATGTGACTGGATGATCATGACCAATGTATACTATGCTAGAACTAAACTTACCACTATGATAAAATGCATTGGAGTGTTTGCTAAAAATGCCTTGACTTGAAATAAAATGCTGATAGTGTTCATCTTTTTTGTGTTTACATTATCTTTTTTCTGAAAAATGCATGTGCTTACTTCTAAATGAAACTATGTAGCATAAACTAAGTAAAAAGTGCATGAACTTGTGACTGAAAAGACTATGAGCTATTTTGACTGGTTTCAGCTTCCCTATCTCTTCTTGCTTTGTTCCAACTGACTGAGTAACTATTGTTCTAATCTGCTTTCTTATTTACTTGTTGTCCTATCCTGCTGGTTTCATGTTTGAAATGCTTGCTGCAATTTGCAATATATCTATGTCCTTGTGAACCTGCTGTGACTCAAATGAGAATATCTGCTGTTGATTGAATTGAGCTACTGTGAGGAGCCTTTTGTGCGGCAAAGAGGCTTAGACTGATCTCGGCCCCAATGGGTTATGGGCCGGCCCCTTTCTTGGAGAGGGTTGTATATGAGAGGGAAATATGGCAAAAGCAGCTAAGATGAAAGAGGAAGAGGTAGTAATAAATAATGAAGATGACTTTGCTTTGTTTCCAATTTTAAAATACATCAGATGGAAAAACATTGTAAAGAGTAGCTTGGGAGAAAGAAGGAGAAAACACAATTTCAGGGAAAGAATACAGAAAATAGTTTCGAAGTGGTGATGGGAAATTCTGGAGATGATCGTTGTTGTTCCTTGGAGTGAAGGTCGGAGCTATTTATAGAGCCTCTTCAGCCCGGATAATATCATTGGCCAATGGTTGCATCCATGATTCTCGCTGTAAGGCTCACCAACTCCGCAGGGCATCTTTTCCGAATCGGTGTTTGGACAGTCGATGCCTTTTTATTATTTTGAATTTCCATTGCCATTAGGATGACAAATCCACTTCATTGCCAGCTTCTACTTAGGCCGCTGGGATTCCTAGTATTTAGCAAGTCAAAGCGGCAACTAAAATTCTTTCCCTTCCCTGCCATGATGCTATCCTCAAGCTTAGAAGCAACCCCCAAGCAGATTGCCCTTCCCAAAAATAGCACTGGCAGGATTCCCACCTTCACGTGCCTCCAAGCCACGTCTCCACAAGGTTTTCCCGCCGTGGGCTTGGTCCACGCTTTTTGCCTGTAAATCAAAAATAATTAGGGTGTTTTGTGACCAATAAAACTTTAGTTTTGTAAATAAATGCTTATTAGTACTAATTATTACTCCCTTTGGTAAGATGCCCCTCGCGGCATCTTTACTGCAACATTTTCAGCTTCCCATGAGCGGCGCTGAAGATACCTCGCCATACAACGTGGTAGCCATGTGATATTTTGGTTGCAATGTTACGGTATATCATTACGTGGCAATGGAGACCTATCTTGGTTGTCGCGTGATACGTCATAATTGGTTGCCGCGTCATGGAGATCCTTATGCCGTGTTGACCCAAACCTATTTTTAGTTGCCATGTCACGGCATATGGGAGGCCCTATGCCAGATGTATCTACTGTACCTATTTTGGTTGCCAATTACGGCATATGGAGTTCCATGGCATTCCATATGCCATGTGGGACTTAGTTGCCATGGACTTGGTTGCCATGAGCCATGGGGAGTTGGTCGCCATGAGCCATGGGGACTTGGTCGCCATGAGCCATGGGGACTTGGTTGCCATGATATGGCATATGGCTATATGGGCTTGCCTTTTTTGTAAGTGGGCTTCTGGGATGTGTTGGGCCTCCTTGGACCTTTTAGTGTGAGGCTTACTGGGCTATTTGTGCAAGAAGAGGTGCATTGGGCCCCTTTGGGCCTTTACTTATATGTGTGATGTATTGGGTCTCAATTGTTTATGTACTTGTTTATGTGGGTCAAATGTAGGCTTTTGTATGTGTAAAATAATGAAGACTTTTGGGATATTTTGTGAAAAAAGGAAAAATAGGGTATTTTTAGTATTTTTTGGCCATGGTAAAGAATTGTGATTTTTGTGATTGAATGGGCTTTAGCTATCACAAATTTGACCCTTAACAGCTACCATTCTGGCTTTGTATACTGCACTATGATGCCCTTGCAGAAACTTGAGACATTGCATAATTCAACACCGATGTGGGAAAGCATCAACATGAGGTGTCACTAGGATGCGACCTCATCATGAAATCAAGCATCATTCAGAGTCCCGTCCTTTGATTGTTTCACACCAGTCATGAATTTTTGAATTAGGCAAATACAAATGTAAATGACATATTTTTGGTCTTCTGTAACTAAGGATGTAAAAATGATGACAAACTATTCTTGGCTTTCTTGCAACATGAAATGTGAACAAGTAAAACGAAAATTCTTTTTTTTTTGTAATTTTTAGGTGGTGGAAGTAAAGGATAAAATAGAAGCTTATTTTCTTTTTTGATTTTCCAATTTGGTGCTTTGTAAACAAAAGTGCAAAAAATGTATTTATTCAGTAACATGGAATAAATTGGGTCACCCTCAACCGTTAAAAGCCCAAAATCAAGTCCAAGTGCAAAATGCCCCAAAGCTAAAATGCCCAAATACAAGTCCAAAATCAACATAATATGCAAATGTGTTAAGCCTACTACCGACAGTCCAATCAAGAGAGGACTCGGTCCAAGTGCTTATCTTTCCTCTATTATGCAATGCCAAAATATGATATGCTATTGTAATATGAAACTAAAATGAAAAATCTTTTTGAGTTTTTGAATCTTGAATGCCGATGATAGCTAAATACCAAATTGAAAAAGCTTACTAATTAACTATCTTACTAAAATACTGAAATGATATATCAATTAAGAGAATGACCAAAATACCCCCCTAAATGCAAAATTAAGAAATAAACAACCTAAATTAAAGTATATAAACCAAAAATGGGTGTCTACACTAATTTGGTTTAAATACATTGAAAATATTTTTCAAATTTTCTTATGTGCAATTTCATTTTTTGATTGAGAAGTGTGATTAATAAGGTTTTTCATATCAAAAAAAAATGTTTTGACAGGTGTATTACTTCTAGAACTTGTTTTGAATCTTGTGTACATTTATTAAAGTATGTCATGGATATGTCAAAGGCAAAGTGTGGGGGTATGAAGGGTAGCTAAAATCTTTTAAAAAGAAGTGTTTTCATGCAAGAGGAGAAGAGATACTTCTGATCTTTCCATTGTTGTCACTCTTTAAAAAAGAATATTAATAATAATAAGGTTAGTAACCTTAAAAGAGAATTAGAGGCATGCGGAAGTATTGTCCCTCTGAAAAAAAATGAGTGTTAGTAACCTCAAAAGAAAAAGGGAGTTAGTAACCCCTTAATCATGAACACTTCTAAGGTTAGTAACCTTGCTTTCTTAAAAATGAGCCATCTTTTTTTAACCCATTCTAATCTTTGATGAATATCCATGATATTGCTTTTTCTTAGAGATAGATGTATATATAAGCTTATGGTAAGTTTTCCTTGTCAAATCATCAAAGGTATGTTGATCTTAGAAATTACATTATTGATTAGAGTGGTTTTGTGCATAGTTGATTTGAATCTTATGGTCTTTGTATTTTTACTAACTTATATTGCATTTGATTAGAAAATGTAGATTAAATTCTTAATTTTTTAGAAGTACTATGTTTTCTAAAGTTTGATGTTTCTAGTCAATGTTTTCATAATGTTTGTGGGTATCGTTCTAGTTAAGAAAACCCTCAGGTGACAAAACACCTCCTAAGTACCTCTATATGTCTTAGGTTGAAATGGCTTGCTTCACGAGCTAAGTGCCGCCGTACACCTACGAAAGTGGAATCAGTAAGTTGTTTAGTTTAGGACTAAAATTTTTTTGTTTTCTTAGGATTTTTAACACTAGTTTGCTAGGGACTAGCAAAACTTAAGTGTGGGGGAAATATGATCAGACCAAAATTATGCATCTTTCTATGGCCATTTTCCTATGCTTTTTGGGTATTTTATGCTTAATTATACCTTATATTGGTTATATTTGTGTTTATAAGTGTTGACAAGAAGAAAAGTGCAAAATCACCAATTTTGTGCTTTTGTGTAACCTTTTTGGATGATTTATGACACAAGTATTTTCCAATGATGTTTTGGATGAAGAATGGAGTTATCATGTTCGTGATTGAAGAGCTTGAAGAGTCAATTTTATGCTTATCAAAGTCATAAAGTTGATTGCTTAGAGTTTTTAAGGCAAAGGAGCAAAGACGAGTTCAAGGCAAGAAGACATGTCCAAGTGCCGAGCCATGACACAGCCTACATCGGTAATCAGGCAAATGACATGGGTCCTCAGACAAACCATGTGGGCACCCAGGTAGAGTCGAGACACTGCCCAGCTGGGTCTTCAGGCAAACCACATGAGTGCTCAAGGAAACCATGTGGGCGCCCGGGAGGAGTCGGGGCCCTTGTCAACGCGCACAAGTTCTGCAACTAAGCGTCACTTCCTCTTGAAGCCTCTTCAATACTTTCCAGATTTGGCGACAGTTTGGCAAAACAGCCATAACTTTTGATCTATAGCTCCAAATCAGGTGTATCAATATTCGTTTGAAAGCTAACTCCGAGAGCTACAACTTTCGTGTTTTGGTCGAAGCACAAATCTTACTTTTTCATTGACCAAAATGCCCCTGAAGTTAACGGACAGAATCTATCTTGGGCCAGATTGCGATTTTGATCAATGTAAGCCCATATAACTTATTTGGGCCAGCTTGAAGACATGGAGAAGAGCCCAAGACGTCCCTAGGGTTAGTTTTAGTCATCTAGAACTCTAAATTAAACCCTAGGCATCCCTTATAAATACTCATCTTTTCCTAGAACCCTAGCAAGGAGGAGACACATAATTTTCTTTAGGTTTTGCGGCTTGAGAGGTGGCAGATGCCACCTCTTCTCCTTCTTCTGCTTTCCTCTTTGTTTTATAAGTTTTCAATCTCTTATGGATTAGAAACTCCATTGTATGAGAGGTGAAACCTTTATACTTCTTTTTCTTAGATATTTTTGATAAAAAAATTCATGGTGAGACTTTTGTCCATAATAATTTGATTTTTCTGTTTGAATATGTTTCTTATCCCTGTACTTCATCTTATGTGTTCATGTTTTGATAGATTTGGTGGCCAACTTATCTTGATGAGTATGAATGCTATAGTTAGAATCATTGATTCAAAGTAACAATTGAATTTAGGAGTCCTAGTTCAATGGGATATCAAACCTTATTGAAACCTATAGGCCGAACAGAAATAGGTGTAGGTGAGTTTGGTTTTAATTTATTTATACATGCAGGCATATAATAATCTTAATGCTTTATTTTGTGATGGAATAAAAGAGTTGTTCTTTAGGCCGAACGGAGTGAGATTAACTAGTAGCATGTTTGGGTTTGTAGGAGTCCTCGCCATAGAAAAACCCATAAAAATCCCCTTTGGTAAGATTTTCTTTAGTATAATTTGGGTTTAATTTGTTTCCACCTTCTCTGTGGATTCGACCCCTACTTGCCCTAACTAATAGTTATAGGGTGGGGATTTATCTTATGGTTTGTTCAACGACCGATCATTTCTTGAGAAGGATAACTATTTGGGCCTACCGATTATGATTGGGAGGTTGAAATCGAGGGATTTTATGTTCATTAAGGGTTTAGAGTTGAAATCGAGGTATCTTCAATTAATTCTTTCCTTAATTCTCTTTCACTGTTTGTTCTCTTGTTAAATCTCCCGCACCGGGAAGATATTTTTCAACTGCTGTGACAAAACGTTTTTCATTTTTTTTTGAATTTTTCAAAACTTGATTAATTTTATTGATTTTCAAAAATCTTCTATTAAATTTATTAGAAGGACAAAAACATTCTTTTTTAGAAATGTTTACCTTAAAAACTCTTCAATTACCCAATTTTAGTTTTTGAAATCTAAATAAGAGAACAAAATTGAGAAAAACAATTTTGAAAGCCCATTTTTATTACATCTTTTGATTTTTCTGATTTTTCCCTTTTTTTTGGATTTTCTTCAATTTCTTAACCAAAATCTTAATTAATTCATGATGAATGCAAAATCCGGTTATTAAAGTTGACTCACGTAACCCGGGTTATTGAAAACCCTTCCCGGGATATATGCTGGGAGCCCTGACGCATCCCTAGAAGAACCGTCTCATCCTCGGAGACATTCAGTGGCCCCGAAAACTCGACCACTCACTATGCCCCTTCTTCGAAAGGGTTACGGTTATCAACCATTTTAAAGTTGCATGACAGGTAATAATTACATCTATTGAAAATAAATATGAAATGCATATGCTTAATTTCTAAACTAAACTAATTATTAAGCTACCTAGATTAATTATGAAATCCAAAGACTTAATTACACAAATATTAAGGACTTAATTAAAAGAAATGCAAAAACTTAAGGGTCAAATTGGACAAATTGGGGACCTTTCTGCACATCAAGTAAATCATTAGCAAAATTCAGGGACTAGAAAACACAAATTAAGAAATAATAATTCAAATCAAACACTCAATTGCATAATTCTAACATATTTTCTAAAATCAGGGACCAAATTGCATCGCATTACAAATAAAATCTCCGATTTAGGACTACACAGCACAAACCAAAAAATAAAATGTAGGATCAGGGACTTAACCGAACAAGGAAACAAGTATAAGTCTTTAAAAGAACAGGAATACAAATTAAAGTCCTTATATGGGTTAAATTAGATTTTTTAACTAAATCAACCTAAAATAAAAACCTTACTAAATCAAAGCTTCAATTTTTAAATTAGATTCAAACTCCAAAAAGACTCTTCAATCATTTTTCAAACTAATTCCAATCCAAAAGATTATACCTTTGACTTAAAGATTTGATTTTTAAATTAAAATTAACTTGAAAATATTCAATTTCCAAGGTACTTTTAATTCAAAAACTCAAATTTTAAGTCAAAGGCTTAATCTTTATAATTAAAATTAGCTCAAAAAGGAATCAAAGACCAATTTTAAGTCAATTCTAATTTAAAAATCCAAGCTTTGTTACGAAAGTTTTATTTTTGGTTTAAGCTCAATATCTTATGATATAACCCTTTATATTCTATTATAAAAAAGACAAGACTTTACACTAAAAATTTAAATTTCAAACAAAATGATCATCTTAATTATCAAACTAACACTTTAAACACTAGGTCTACCACAAACATGCACCAATCGATTAAACACAAATCATTTGTAACATAAATCACAAGAAAACAGTCCCAAATTGATTAAAATGGCAGCCACAAGTTCAAAATTGCATAAATCATGCTGAAAAGAATTAAATTGAAAAGAAAAAGAAAATTACCTGCTCAAAACGACGTCGTTTCGTTTAAAGGGGCCTCCTTTTAATCAAACTTCATCCTCTTCTTCATCGTTGTTTCAGTACAGAAGTGGAAAAAAAAAAAAAAAAAACCTAGTTCCCTTACCCTCTGCAAGCTTCGATTCAGCCTCTCAAGATCACCCTCTCAGCAACAATCAAATTTCCAATTACAAAGTTCAAGACCCAACAATGGAAAACCCTAAAAAAACAGAGAGAAAAAAAAAACGTCGATTTTCATCTTCAAATCTCAGAAAAACAAGAGCAAAGGAATTGAAGTAAACTTTGAGCCAATCCAAAGGATCTACTTGTTTGATTTACAGTAAGTTCCTTTCTTTACTCTAGTTTTCTCGTTTGTTTAGGAATTTTCAAAGAAAAGAAGATGAAAGAATATGAACCCTAATTCTCTCCCCAACAACCCCTTTCTCTCTCTTTGTTCTTTGTTCTCCCCCGAAAATCCGTACTTCCCAACTATTTAAAGGCTAAATCAAAACCCTCTTCCCCTCGTGAGATTCCTCCTCTCTTCTCTCTCTTACCGTTTTTTATTTTGTCTTTTTCTTTTCATTCCTCTCTCTGTTCGTGGCAGGTGAACCTGATATTTTGGGGATAGGCTCAACGTTGAGCTGTCCTGGAAAGGATAAGGTGAGGTATCCTTCATTTCTCTCACGAACGAATTTTGGGTTCGTATCTGTTGTATGGCATACTCATGGTGGGAACAAGATACATCTCAATTTTTCTACTTTGGTAGGAATCTTGTGTGTCTCTTGGCGATATATTTTGATGCATTACTCATGTGATTGTCCCTTGACAGATTTGGCTTCCCCTGATCCTTGCTTGGATCCTTCCGATCCTTTGACTTTGATTATAATTACTGCTCTTGATGCCATGTAATTAATAAATGAAAACTGAGTTAGGCCCTATTGATGTGATGACTGCAAATGCTAACTGTAGGTGTTTAATAATGCTGTCATGTGCTCAAAGCACTTGCTGAATTGATGCCCTTTGATTTATCATTCCCTGTTGATCCTTGAATGTTCTATTGAATCTATGCAACAATATTGATCCTACATGTACCTATGAGATTGATACAAATCTAGTTGTGTTAGATTCAAATCTACCCTTTGAATAGCCACCAAAGTCGACTTGAAGTTCCTCCACTAGTTGATGAATCGATTGAACAATCTTCACAAAGCTTAATTCCTTCGTTCGTCACCCTAAGTATCCAATTAGACCTGCAATTGAACTCTTAAGATCACAAGATTCACAAACAATTAAGCAATCACAACCTAATTGTTTGCTAGGACTCTACAAGATTGAAGAAACTTAAGTTTTCTCAAACTAGAACAATAAAGCTAAGATAATCAATTTGGGAAAATAATCCTCAACTTTATTAATCAACTCCACTTAACTTTTACAAGAGATATTGGTGGCCTTATATAGTGATAGGGTCAACCAAAATCCTAAAATAAATCCTAATTTTCGTCCAAATATAAGGGCTAGGGAAAAACAGTCCAAGCCCAACTAGGAAAAGCAAATAAAAGCATATTTAAACAAGGATTAGACTTAGTCAAACAAGGCCCAACCCAAATAACATCCAAACTTAAAAATAAGCTAATCTAAAATAGAATTAAGCCCAAACAAAGATAACTTAATGATAATGGGCTCATGCCATGATTTCAATCCGGCCATCTAGAATCAATAGCAAGCAAAGTGATGAACTTGTAATTGATTGGTGTTTGTTCACCCAATGTCAAGTAAATGATGAGTGATAAATATTTAGAGTTGTAGAATTTGAGTAATATGGAAAGAGAATAAGAGATATAGAATACTCCCCTTCCATCGATAGTGACTTTGTCAAGCTTTGCTTTATGTAACTTTGTTTAGTTGAAGACTTGCTTAATGCTGAGAATAATGATGTTGGTAGTAGGAAAGTTATTACTCATGCCGGCGCAGACTCCTTATGCTAGGAAAGTGGCTTCTGTCGGCAATCATGCCTCTGCTGAGAAGACACATTTTGCTAGTAAGCTTGCTTCTGCTGATGAAATCAACTTATGTTGGGAAAATGTCTTCTGCTGGCAATTATGCCTCAACTAAGAAGACACCTTGTTGTTGGTAAGCTTGCTTCTGCTGAGGAGAAACCATCTGCTGGTTAAATGCATGAGCAAGGGAAAGAGTTTGGGTGAAAAATGACTTCTCTAAAGCAGAGCTCGGTCAAGCGCTGAAACATTTAAGTTTGGTAGATATCAAAAAGAACAAAGATACGATAGATCATGATCAAAGAGCTGAAACAAGACAAAGAAATCTCAGCAGTAATAAGACAATGGCAATATCGGTAAAACCAGCAATTAATAGAGCAGATGGAATGCCAGCAATGATATGGTAGAAAAATATCTCAGCAAAAATGACAATATCAGCAAGGCCAACAATCAATAGAGCAGATAAGACGCCAGTAATGACATGATAGAAAAGATCTCAGCAGCAGTAGAGAAATCTTAGTAATAGTATGAGATTCAAGAACTTAGCTTTCCGATTGCAAAATTGATTCTGCTGAAAAATGCATTCTGTTGGCGATCGAACATGTGCTGAGAAAACACTTTCCGCTAGCAGGCATGTTCTTACTTTTGCTAAATGTGGCAACAAGAAAGAAAATTCAGATAAGAAAATATTTTCTCATGAGCAGAGCTTAATCAAGCGCTGAAACATTTAAGCAACAAAAATATGGCAATAAAGATCTAAGCAACAGTAAAAAAATCCCAGCAGTGGTATGAAATAAACGAACTTAGCTTTCTGATTGCGAACTTAATTCTGCTGAGAAAAGACCAGAAAACGTTTTCTGCTGGCAGTCATGCCTACGCTGAGAAAACATCTTCTGCTAGCAGTCATGCCTCTGCTGAGAATACGTCTTGTCGTCTTCTATTAACAACCTTTGGCCATAAAAGCATTATCTTCATCCGTAGCAGAGGATCAGATATCTCCAACATTGCAAATTGAGGAAAAGAGGTGTTGATTCTTCAGCAGCAGATTAAGAATTCGTTGCAGCAGCAAGAATGCTTTGAAGGTTATGGCGTCTTGACCTCACAAAAATACTTCAAACCATGAGAATTCGAATGCTATCCAAAAGCAAAATAAATTGGGCTAATAGATTTAGCCCCCAAGTATGGAATTTCAAATGGGTATATGTTAATTAATTTAAGATGAATATGCAATTGAAGAAAAGTGAATAACTTATCTTATTGGCATCCTTAGCTAAAAAGATTGAGTTAGCCTCAAATCAAGGAATTGATGGTGTGTTGTAAAATCCATAAGCAATTCTTCGATTGCCTTGGCATTAGTGATCCACATGCTTGATTCCACAGCAATCTAGTAGTGAAACTAGTCACAACAAAGAGAAAAAGGGAAACCAACTAAAGTTTTAGTCTTCATTATTTCTTAAGACCAAAAGGCATATCATAGAACAAAACATGAATAGCCCATAATTTTCCAGAGGATAAAGCATATAGAAAATGAGCAATGGATAGGATAAAGAAACAATGCATAATTATGAGGATAATAATAGCAAAGTTAGAAGGACTTCGCTTATATGGATGACTTTGAGAATTTCATTTAGCTTGAAATTCCTTAGAAGTGTCCAACTCCTTATTTGAAGCTTTATTCAATCGGATGGTTTTGGAATAGAGATGAGATCCAAGGGGCTGTAAGTAGTCTTTTGAAAAAGAACTCTTCTTCAAACTCAAATTTCTCAAGGAATGGCCTACATCAATTACTGAAGAGAATGACTCTACTGAGCAGAGACCCTTTGCTGGAGAAACACACCCATCCTTATGAGAGGGTTTTGGGGCAAGAATTGCTAACAATGGCTTGTCCCCATGATTTCACGTGATTTATAGCTATGTATTTGGTAGAGACTTTTTTTCTTCTTCTTTCTTTTTTTTTTCTTTCTTTTGTTTCTCTTTCTTTTTTTTGCTTTTTTTTAGTGGTTTAGACAATGAAATCATAAGACCAAGCCAAGTTTTGCAAAAGAATATAGCCCCAAAATACCTCCTTTAATTTATTTAGGTACTAAGATGATGCCTTCTTGATACATGCTTGCACAAGACAAAAGAAAGAAAAGGGAATAGGAAATTAGAAAAGTTAAATCAAAATGTGCCAGCAACAAAGTTCTGCCAGCAGTGGAGCTTAAGTTGAAATAATGTAATAATATGCTTAGCAGTAGTAAGGTTTCAACCACTTAGCTTTTAGCAAGCTCTGACTTAGTGTCTCCATCTTGAGCTCCAGACTCGTTATTACCACCGTCAAATGTTTCCAAGAACTCTCTGCTGGCACGTTCCTCAGCAGAGGAACAAACATTGCTGGACTTCGCAGCAAGGGAAATGAGCATCTTGGTTGCCAACTTGCGAGTTTCAGCAATGAGACCCAACTGATTGTACAAACTCTCAAACTTTGGATTCTGTTGTAGTGTCGTGATCGTATCATCTTTGATAACATGGTTTCTGTCGGGACTTTCGCTAGCTTTACTGCTGTGAACCACGACAGCAACTTGACCCATGTTCTGTCTCAGCAGAGGATCCTCATTAGTTTGTGGGAGATCTACTGCCTCTATTGGGCGCTTGCGATTGTCACACTTTTCTTCGATCTCAGCAGTGACCAAAGCCTGATGATCACTTCGCTCATCACTTGTAGAAAACCGATGGTCTCCACTCTTATGGATCGAGCAGTTCGCCGTGCAGCATCAACCAATTTGGCAAGGTAAAGCTAATCTATCATAGGGAAATAGAATATCAAGGTAAAGCTCCCCCTAAGTTCATGCCTTCTATTTTCAAAATAATCATAGCAATATTAAATCATTATCAGAGCATTACATCAAGTTCAGAACAAGTTAAAGAATACTAAAGGCATAGATAGGATAAGAACTAGAAATCTCTAGAAAATCCCATTAGTGGCGTTATCATATATATACAGTTAAGTTCAACCAAATAAAGAGGGGTTCTTGAAAGATTTACCAATGAAGTTTTTAAACTCCCCCTGAGTTAGTCAATTCATCTTCCCCATCGACCTCATCCAAGCATGCTAAAGTTTCCTTTAAACATGCTGGTTTTCAAATGCTAAACACACTTAGATAAATGCATTAAATTCCACAACATATATATTAACAAATATTCAATAAGTTCAATTCATGGTTCTTCTCCCCTTTTTTGTCATAAGCAAAAAAGGCTTAAAAATTCCTGCACAAGACTGTTAGAGAAGAAATCCAGAAATATATACACAGTAAAGATAGAACATAAAGCATAAGATAGAAAAGAGACATCCACATGCTTCAAAGCAAATATCATGTATCCAAGGCACTCAGTAGGTGCCAAAATACAAACCAAATTTAAAATAAAACAGAGTTTAAAATGCATATGAAATGCATGAAATGTTCATAATGCATAATGGGAATGATTGATGCAACTAATGCATTCTAATTCTCATTTCCTTCAACTTCTTCTTAAGAGCTACTTGAGGGAATGATGGCTTTGGGAGTTGACTTATGCTGCGATGACTCTGATCTTGATTTGCTGCCAGAGGGACTAGGAGTGGTTGTAATTGTTTCAGCTTCTTTGGCTACCTTGGACCTAGTTACCCTACTAGTTCCAGTTCCAACAACCTTAGTTGTTGCAGTGGCTTTCTTCTTGACACCTCTTTTGCGAGTTCCCTTTTTAGGAATGACTTGGGCATCTTTATAGATCTCCATAGCCAGTTCTTGTTTTTCTTGTTTCTTGCTCGGATCTTCAGCAGACAATTCTTCAATCATCATGGCATCAATTTCACTGGTGGCTCCCTTGATAATTTCATCAGCTTTCTTCTTCTTTGCAGCTTCTTCTTCCTGCTGTTCTATATTGGTGGCTTCAATCTCTTCTGTTTGCTTCTCTTCTTCATCTTTTTCTTCTACAACTTCTTCATCCTCTTTCTTAGATTTGTCCCATGTGGATGAGCTGTCTGCAGTTAACTTGTGATCATCATCCTTTTCTTCATGTGAGCTATCAGATGGAATGATAGCTTGCTTCTTCTTTTCTGCAGTCTTCTCAGTTTCAACAGTGTCACTAACTTCTTTGCTCTTCTTCTCCTTTTCACTCTTTTTCTTCTGCTGCTTGGCCTCTTTCAGAGCTTCCTCTGCCTTTTCTATCACTTCTGAGTCTGTTACTGGTTTGAACCCATGAGCCTTCATTTGAGCATCCCATATCTCTTGGGAGTTCTTGCTAAAATTTTTCAGATCTTCATCCCTTTTCTTAAAGGCTTCCAATTTCTCTTCTATAGTGGATTCTCGAACTTGTCTGTTTATGTAAGCATTTGCCAATTCTTTTTAACATACCTCAAGCCGTTCATGATTGGACATTAAAGTTCATGTCTTTAAGGAACTTCACACATAACACTTCAGTGTTTCCAACCAAAGTTCCCATTAATCCACTCAGCTTTTCAATTCATTGAGTCAAACCTGTAATGCCAGCTCTCATTGCTTCTGCTAATCCATTCATTTTATCCATAACAGCATCTTCACCCTTTTTTACTTCAGTTGCAACATTTTGGGCAATAGCTTCCATCAATTGTTGTTCCTTGATAGTGTTCTTAATGAACCTATCAGTAGTCTCTTTGGAGAACTTGACACAGCCTTCAACTAAGTCTTTGCTCATAAGGCTTAAAGTCATCAACACTGAGATATTGTTTCATATATCCTGTAATGATGTGGCCAAAGCCACCGAACATTTTCTTCTTCTTATTTGCCATCTTCTTCATGGCTTTAATGAGAATCCCTGCTAAATTGACTCTCTCACAGTTGTAGATCTTCCACAACAACCACACATCATGATTACTCACATATCCTACACTGCTTTTCTTGTATTTGATAGTACAACCAATGAAATGATGGATCAGTTTCTAATAACTATTTCGGATAAACCTAGCCCCTGAATTTTCAGGCAAGTCTTCTTCATTACCAGATATTTTCCTCTAAGCGACATTTTTATCAAATGACTCATCAAAGTCTTCTTCACCTTTGTAGTCAATATTCAAGTACTTTCCTAAGGACTTGGGAGTAATGACCATTTCATTGTCATTAACACAGACTACGAGATTTTTATCATGAAACTTAGCTCTAGCATCATCAGACTTTATCACTTCAGGAGATTTGGCTACACCAACATAAAATTCCTTAACCAAGGAAGGACTAAGCATAGTATACTCATAGTTAGCAATACCCAGCATATTATCCTCAATTCCACAACTTAGCAGCCACCGATCTACAATTTTGCTACCGTGTCTACTCTAGCTTCAACATCTGCTGTAGCTCTAAATCCCTCAACAATTCCACCAGAATCTACCTCAAACGTTGCCCCAGCAACTGCCTCTACCCCACCCCAAGCCAAAAAGGTCAACCCAAAGAAAAATGCCCTTCCAAAAGTCCTAACCATGCCTGCACCTAGTGGAAGATGTTGGTAAGATGAGACTGGTAACTTTCATGGGTTAAAAGATGGCAGAATAACTCTTGCATCAGTGTCCAAGCTAAAGAAGGCCCAAAGTCTTTCTCAACTTGTTGTCTCAGACTTGAGTTGCAGAAGTGGACTCGGACACAAGCCCCTATGAGGAGAAGCACTAGAAATATGAACAATACCACAAATGTATAAACCCTAAACATAATTTCAAAGTATGTTTCTCATACTGGCAATACGTATATCTAATTGTTTGTCCAAAATCCTAGGTTGTAAGGCCATTGTAAATGGATCTAAACAATGAAAACCAGTCCAAGGGTGGCATGAGAAAGGCTGATGATGTGGTGACTACTCAAGGCAGTCAAGCTTCTATTTCTAAGGGTTCTAAGCGGGAAAAAAGTTGTTTGAATGAAATTGCTTCTCTTTCTATGTACTTGGTTTAAAAACAGTAACTAAAATGAGAATTGGTTGTTGTTTTAAGGTTTATTTTGAACAACTACAAGGTATGAGTTGATTATGAATTCAACTCAATTTTGTATATTTTATTATCAATGCTCTGTTAAACTCTTTCATTATATGAATGCATAGCTCTTTATTTGAAATTTGGTATATTCTCAATTGTTCTTCTTATGAAAATACATATATCAATTCCAGAAAACTGCCTTTTCATTCCATGAAAGTAACAATTACACATAAAAACTCTATTTTCAGAAACAGAGAAGGCACCACATATATTGCCTATTTCCAGAAACGGAGCATGCACCATACAAGAAAAAAACAAATAAGAACACAAATCAATGAGCATTTTTTATTTCCTCCACCCTGCATTTTAGCCTTCATAAGCTCACATTCCTTCTTCAACCTTGCATTTTCTTCAATCAGCTCTTCTTTAACGACATCTATAGCACTCTTTTCAGCATTTTTGCTTCATTTTTCCAGAATTTTGCCATATCATACAAAACTTTCTCCCTTCTTTTCAACTCCAAAATTACCTCCTTTGTTTGAGTAGGAAAAGTTTCATCATGCCATATATGGAATTTGCAACGTGGTTCTCCATCTAAAAACTTTGGACAAGAAAATTCTTCTCCATGGATTAGCATTGGTCCAAGCAATTCACCTTGGTGGAACCCTTCCTTATGAACATACAATGGGATCTCCTTCATAATCTCATTGAATAGACTATGATGCACTTATTAAAGTATAAGTGTCCAAATCCAAGAACCCATCTCTATGCCCATACCTTACAGATTTTGATGAAGATTGTTGCGAACTTGAAGAATGGTATAGTACTTAGCAAACCCTCAACCAAATTTTGCCCAGAAAGAACCAGAACCAGCTAGAAAAAAAGAAGAAGAATAACACGAAACTCTAATGCTTTGGGTTAGGATGAGAGATAGGGCGGGCTTTTAATGGGAAAAAATTTAATTTATTTTTTTTTCCTAAATTTTACAAAACTCTATTTTCCATGTTGTCGGACATGTCAACTTGTATGAGCACGTGTTCAACAAACATACCAGCCGATTTGGAGGAAACCGATAAGGCAAACGTTATATCCTGGGTATCTTCTTTGGGTCGCGTATCTGGGTTTAATTGGTGAGTCTACTAACGGGGGTAGCTGCGTACGTAAGGTCTCGAACGAGAGATCCGCTTAAACTGAAACAAATCGCTTACCACTTGATCCAACCTCGCATTGGTGGCATTTTCTCTCTCTCTCTTTTTAATGGAAACTCTGGCGCAAAACATTGGGCTGTTGGTGGCCCACCTCACGAAAAAGTTCCAGCAAATAAAGAACACAAAGCCATAAGCAACATAGACCCAATTTACAACGTAGGTCATTGGGGCCATATGCAATAGGCAATTTTCGGCCTAGTAAGCTTCAACACCGCTTAACTCGAGACGCCGCAATTTTTTTTGTTTTCTCTGAGTTTGGGGACTGGGGTCGTTCCAAGTTTCCACATATCAGTCTTGTCTATCGCCGGCATCATCTCTCCCTCTTTTGTTTTATCTTTTTCAAGCTCTTTCAGGTCTGCTCTCATCTCTTTGAGTTCCACTTATTTATTATTCATCTTTCTTCTTTTTGTTTCCCTACAAAGAGCAATAAAAACACTTTAATTGGATCATGTTTTTGCTGTTATATCTAGTTAACTTTATCATTGCATTTGAACTGCAGAATCAAAATTACGTTTTCCTTTCAGTATCTTTGAGGTAGAATAAAGAGATGGTTGCAGAGGCTAGTGGAACAGAGCAGACCCATGCGGAGACTATGCAGGAGAACGTTGAGGAACTGCTTGAGGTTATAAATTTCATCACTTTTTTTTTCTTTTTTTCTTTTGGATGGGGTGTGGTTTATTGGGTGGAGTTTATCAATGGGGTTTTATATATTTTCCTGTTTATTTTTTGGTAGAATTGGAAAGGGAGATGAAAAAAAATGGAGACAATGTTTAAGATTATGTTAACATTATGCTTCGAATTGTCACTCTTCCGATATATGATGTTCACTTATCTTACATAATCAAGTTAAGTTGTTGAAAATTTTATGTTCGACAGGCTGCTCGTTATGATGATATCGATGATCTTATAAGATTAGCATCTACCGGTGTATCTCTTGATTCCAAGGATTTACAAGGCCGGACAGGTTCCCACTCATTTTATGGCTTCAATACGCTTTAGATTTTTGATTATTGATGGTCTCTTAATCAAATCTTATTACTTTGAATTTATAATAACATTAGGCTATAAAAAATAATATGAGAACTCAAGCTAGAAAACCCATATGTTAAAGAATTATTGAGGACTGATGGACCGTTATACAAAATTCTTTTCAATTGCTAAATTAACAGTTTTATGTGCCGAACATAGACAAGGAATTTCTATAGTCCAAGGTTAATTGATGCAGGCTCTGATACAGGGGTGAGATTTGAAAGGATATATGGATTGTGAAGAACATTCGAATTACTAGAAAGACTTGAGAAAAAGAGAGCAAGAGAATCGGCATCTTGGTAGCTTTATAACTTCAGCTATCTAGAGTTTTAGATAGATCATGCATGGTTCTTAGATAAATCATAACAACAATAGATGGAAACTTAACGCATATAATGATTGAATATTTTGAAAAGCCAAAATGAAATGAATTTCTTGATAACTTACAGCTGATGTTCTTAACATTAATTCCATGGCTCACAAATGACCAGTAGCTATATGCCAGCGACTTTAGAACTTTTGATGTCACAGCTTCTTATTTATGCTTTTTTCCCCAAGAAATCAAAAGAGCTAGTGAGAAGAACACTTTGAGTCGTGCCAAAAAAAAAAGGACACTTTGAGTAAGTGCGTGATCATGAATTTTCTTTAAAATTATAAAGGAATATGATTATGGGTTACGTTTTTCATTTTTGGTGAAGAATTAATATTGGAGGTTAGCAATAGGAGCTGATCAGCAACGATCAAATTTAATCACAGTAACCTCAGCATAAGCAGCTCCATTATTTTATAGTTTCAATTTATGTCAGAAGTTTTAATAATGAGAGATGATCAAAGTTATGGAAAATTATCAGCTTTTTGTTTGTTTGTTTGTTTGTTTGTGAGAAAGAGCTTAGTTGAGGGGAGGCTGCCCCAGTCCAAGGTCGGGGCATGCTACAAGCCTCAGAGAGGGCTTACAGTAGTACTTACAGATCACCCGCCAACGAAGACCATTGGTAAGAGTCGAACCCCAAACCTTTCAAGTAGAGGTCTGAAGCCTTACCAACTCAATCAACCTCAATTGGCAAAATTATCAGGTTTCTGATGGTTAGTCAAAGAATTGTGTCTTAAGATTTAACAATGCATTAGGGAAAGTTTGAGGAAGAAACTGAAGATCATTAGGTGTAAATCAGGAGTTGCAGGAACTGATATATTACAACTTTAGATCCCAGAACACTGCTAGCATTTGCATTGATATTTCCTTCTCTATATTAGCTAAGAGGTTTAATAGGCTACATCTTCTTTGATATTAGCTAAGGGGTTTTATAGGCTGCATCTTCTTTCATATTAGCTCAGGGGTATTGATATTTCCTTTTTTATATTAGCTAAGGGGTTTTATAGGCTACATCTTCTTTGAGGTTCTCTAGGTTTGCATTTGAGGTAATTTGTTCTCATAAGTTATGATAGCTAGACTCAACTACTGCTTAATCTTGGGTAAAGAGAATTGATGATGAATCATGTTTGTTACCATCTCTCTCTCTCTCTCTATCTGTTAATAAAAATAAATAAATAATAAAAAAATGAACAAATAAAAAGTGCAACATTTCATCTCTTCTAGAAGGAAGCCATAATAGTTTCAAATTCTCTTGTTAAGGTGTTGTGTAGAAGAAAACTCAAAGACTGAGAAAATTGCTTGGAATAATATATGGTGTTTCTAGCTTGAGTTCTCGTATTATATTTTATAGCCTAATGTTATTATAAATTCAGACTAATAAGATTTGATTAAGAGACTATCAATTATCATTAAAGCATACATCTTCAGTTCTCCTATTGTAGGATTTTACTTGATTGGCTTTTAAATCCCTTCATTTTGTCAACTTCTGGAAAATGAAATGTTTTTTCATCCAAAATCCAGATGGAGAAATTTGCATTTCATTTACTTTTATGTCTTGTATAGTTGTTGTTTTTCTTAAAGAAAATCTTTCTCAAAGTTACTTTCGTTGCCTTTCATTTTATGTTTGTATTCTGTTTTGCAAACTGTTCTTCAATTGAAGATTTGTTATATCTAGCTTTGTACAGTCAACCACACTGCAAGTCAACAAAGATTGAAGTGGAGTCCTTTTACAACTTATATATGCAGAAATGAACATTATAAGGGTTATCCAGCAACGAGTTTGTTCTTGGCGGATTCAAATATTATTTAATAGAATGAAATTCGCCGGTCATCATTGTTTGAAGAAAACAGCTTAAGAAAAATTGACCCATTTGTTCAATTGGTTGACCTTTGTGCTAATTTAATAGAAATTTGTTGGCGTTATAGCTATCATTTGTGCTAATGACTGCAATATGATATTTGCAGCACTTCATATGGCTGCGGCTAATGGACATCTTGGTATTGTGGAGTATCTCATTGGTAATGGAGTGGTGAGGAAGTGTTCTTATGAGTATTTATTTTTGTGGTTTGGTATGTACTGCTCTACTTGCTAAGTTTTCTGAAAACTTTAGCATAAGTAAAATTTCAGGTTATTTTCCCCACCTTAAACTTTGATCTCTTTCCCAAAGCTAGGGCTGCACTTGCACCAGGAGAGCTGGATTTTATTTTTCCTTTTGAGTTGGGGGTATGAAGAGGTGGTAGGAGAGGATAGGGAGCTGTAAAGGATATAGTGGAAATAAGGCATAAAGCCAAGGCTTATACTTTCTGATCTAGAGGTTTTCTTTTCATCTTTACATCCACTTTCACTGACTCTCCTTTAAGGAAAAGTACAAACCTTTCTTAACTAGCAACATAACAATGTGGGATTTGAAATCCGGATAAAAGAAGAAGGCCTGTGACAATTTGCATTGTTTCTGTCATTACCTTGTAGAATGTTGGGCCTGTGCCAAACTGCTATCAGTTAATTTAAGAAACCGTGATTTCTGCAGCTAAATATATGTCCAGAGGAGAATTATTGATTCTTTCTCAAATCATCATATAACTATCTGTTGAACAAGTTTATGCTCTTAAAATATTGATTTATGAAGGAGATAAAAGAATGTTAACTGATATGGTTAATTGTGGATGATTGTTCTCCAATTCAAGTGGTTGGCATAAGAGTGAATCAATTTGTATAGGAGATGATATTGAAGGGTGATTTACATAAAAATTTAATGTTCCTTGAACTGTTATTAAGTGCTAAAACTGTTTAGTTAGAACAATATTTGCTTTAGTTTGAATCCTATTAATGATTGTCAACTATCATCTGCCCATGATATTGGTACCCATGTAAATTGATGATCAAGCCCTCTCTATAGATGGTGAATACTCATATGTATTGTAGAATTAAAGGGCATCATCATCATCATTTAAATGCTGAACATAGAACCAATTAGTGAGCCCAGTCTCTACTAAATTTTTTCTTTTGCCTTAATAGCACCAGTTTTTTGCTGTGATCTATTAGAACTAGGCTATTGAGTATTGTCTCTTCTATGTTTCTTGCTAAAGCGCAAAAAGATATAGTACTTTAAGAGCTGCCTTATTGTATGTTAGTGTTTATTAGTTAACTTTTGTGGAACATGTTTGTTAAATGATCAGGATGTTAATGCTTCCAATATGGAGAAGAATACCCCTCTTCATTATGCCTGTCTAAGTGGTCATGTTGAGGTAATTATTGCTGCTCATATTTGCTATAGGTTGTCATTTTAGGGGCTGTTTGGCATCGTTTTCGTTTTTCTGTTTTTTGTTTTTGTTTCGTTTTCGTTTTGTTTTTGTTTCGCTGTCAATTTTTTGAAAACAAAAACATGTTTGGATATACAATTTTGTTGTATGTTTTTAAATAGAAAAGTTCTTTAAAAAAAGTAAAAATGTATGCGAGTTATTGTTCATGACTCTGCTTCTGTGTTTTGGAAGTGTTTTGGAAAAACATGAAAGCACAAAATTTTTTGCTTCCACTTTTTTCCAAAACACTGATTCTGTTTCAAAAATTTTTGAAAATAGAAACAGCATGCCAAACATGTTTTCACTGTTTTGTTTTCAAAAACAGAAAATTGGCAACAGAAAACAGGAAACAGAAACAATGCCAAACGGCCCCTTAGCTATTCTTATTCATTATTTGAAACCCTCTACATATAAATGTTTGGTACAGGTAGTTAAAAAATTAGTTCAATCGGGAGCAAGTGTAAGCCTTCTAAATAGGTGAGTCAATTTCAGTTCAGTAACTTTTTATTTTAAACTTGTTCTCACTCCTTCCAAAAATACATGGCTAATTGTGGAACTGGTTAATGAGCAGCCATGAGCGGACACCAATTGACGAAGCTATGAGCATGGGAAAGATGGATGTTATTGATGCAATTAATGAAACAATGGCAGAATTGGAGCTTCCCGGTGTCAATGTTTCCTAATATCAGACCTTCATATTGGACGCAGAAGTTCATAGTTTTGAAAAGTATGTATCTTTTCTCATACAGACATACGAGTTTATATAATATAATTTTCTTCCCCTCTTTCTGGTCCCCAATATTATGTTTGTGATAGTCGCAGCTGTCTTACGAATTTACCTAAATACTTAATGATAAGTAGTTCTTTGATATGAAAGATATATATGTTTGAACCAGAATTTTGTCTTTGCCCTTTGCAACAAGTTACAAGAAGCATCCCATTTATGCTTTGGCAAAACTGAGTGATGCTGGTGGAGGAATAAAGAGTAGAAAAGACCCTTGCCCAGATACATAAACAAGGAAACTTTCCCCTGTTTTTGGCTTTATGGTGGCATCATAGTTTTGTTTATTAATTGAAAAACAGAATTGTGTGCAGAATCAGACTTCTCTTTTGCGATATCATGACAACTTTTTCTATGTTGGGAGCTTTTGATTGATTATCTATTATAATAATGCAAGATAAAAGTAGTCGTAAAGGTTGCACCGGAAGGCACTTTTTTTTTTTTTTTTTTTTTGCATCCTAAACAATAAATAAACCATCTCCTCTTCTTTGTCTCAACGATCAACAGTTTCTTTTTTGTTATTGGTTAGATGCGTGTGGGAGGGTATCTGTTTAATTTTTCTTTGTTCAAAAGCTTAGATTAGACTCTTTTCCAAACAAAACATTTCCTTTGTAGATATTTTCATTGTCATATTTAAGGAAGAAAGGGTTTTCACAACTATTAGGTAGTGTGGGTTGGGCTCCCCTCCAATACACTAACCATCCAATGATTTTGGATACACAGCTAGATAGTTGACACTTATTAAAAAATTTTTAATGATCCAGATTAAAAGATGGAAAATAACCCTCAAAACAACTTAATTTTCTGTCTACCTCGTTTTCTCCCTGTTTCATCCCTCTCCAAAATTCCATTGTCGAGAATTCAACGAAGAGAAAAAAAAGCACTGGAGTGCCAATGGTTCTGATTAAGAAATTGCGCAAGGCAAAACGTGAGGCTCCATCTGGTGAGAAACCTGAGCCTATTAGGCGTTAGCACTCATCTGGTCTTTTTTCCCCTTTTCTCTCGTCGGTGGAAATGAGAGTGAAGGGAGGTAGACGGAAAAGTTACTCTACATAACAGTTGTTTTGACGGTTATTTCCATCTTTTAATCCAGACCATTAAAAATATTTTTAACAGGTGTCAACTATCTAGTTGTGTATTGAAAATCATTGGATGGTTGATATATTGGAGAGAAGCCGAACCCTAGTGGGCCTTTGAATCATTCTTATATAGTGATTGAAAAAATTATTCTATTCTTCCCTTCTTTACAAGGACAATAGACATCTCTTTCTATGTAATTAGTGCATTTGAGGACAAATATCAAGTAAATATTTATCATAAAATAATATACTACCATAAAATATAAAACCTTTTTCTTTCTTTCTTTCCCCTTTTTTTTTTTTAATTGAGTTAATAATAGCAGCATCATGGCATCAAAAAAAGAAACTTTTACAATGTGCAAATCCGAAACCTTTTAATCTAAATTAATTAATATATATATATGAGTGAGGCCAACCAGCATTTGCCCACTGAATTGGCCTAAGACTTTAGGCTCAAAAATGTAATAAAGAAATGGAGGAATGATGAAAAAGAAGATGGCTTTTCAAGGTTAATTAAATTGGCCTAATCTCTTCTACTTCCAAAAACTAATCTTTCACAGTGAGAGACAGATATTTTCCTACTTCAAATCAAAGCTAAAGGTATACCGCCTTTACAGCTAAAACCAATGATGATATTAATATCTCATAGTATAAGGGATTATTTTGTGTAAGTAGTTTGGTTATTGAAACTAACAGTCCAACACTTTACCAACAGACTACATTCGGTCGCACCAGCTGCATGTACTTCAAGTTAATAGGATTTGAATATTTTATATATCGCATTCCTATATGTATAACAACTATATATATATATATATATACCCTACTAAAAGAATGGGGTTCAACTATCGGGATTCCGACCAAATCTATCGGGAAACTACTTTCAGGCATAGTTTTTTAGATGCAGATAGTGGAAGTAACCGCAGAATCATTGCAAATTTGCCTAGAAGAAAACTCCGAGGATCAATAATGCAACAAAAAGGAGAAAAGAATCCATTAATTAACGATTCAACCATAGTGTAATTATATTAAACCAGCTTATAAATTAAAACTAGCAATAATTACTGTAAGTTCTAAATCCCATTATTATAGCTAAAAGTATTTTTATATTTCTTGATGGGACGATGAATAATGTTCCACCAAATGACAATCATAAGGAACCCACTGCAAATCATTTTAATTCTTTATAAAGATAATTTCTAAAAAAAAAATCTATATAAGTATCTATAAATATTAATTTGCATACTATGTTTCAGCTCCGAACATATTCATGTGGACCTTGCTCAAAAACCTCAAGCAAGAAAGACCTTACTGAGAAGACACCCAAAAATACAGTGGCAACAGTCAAATTCACAAAAGAATTACCAATCTTACAGAAGTATATATGAAAAACAACTCACACGGCTCTATCCATAGATGATCAAAAGAACAGAGACACTAACCCTCTTTCATCATAGCCTTAACTTCTTCTAAACTAATTAGACTCTCATCACAGTCAATAGAGATAAATATCTATAGATATATTGCATAATATCTTTCATCTCCGAACATGTCCACATGTACATACATATTAATCTGTGTGTGCATTTGTGTAATCGTGCGCATGTCAAATAAAAGATAATGATGAGAAAGAGACAGCATCGCATGCCCAATTGTAAGTGTAATTTGCAAGGCTTCCAACATTGTCAAATCTGTTACTAGTAAAATTTTTGATAGGAAAAAGAAGAGGATATTCATATTCGAGTGCTGATATTAAAGCAAAAACAAGGCAAAAAAATTCGTCTTCTTTAGAATGAATGGATGGTGTGGTGCAATTAAGACAACATTGGTGGTAAGCTGCCCAATTGATGATGCAGCCATCACCTTTTTTCCTTCTAAAAGAAGCACTCTCCCAACACCAAAGTCTTCCTCCTCCTCTTCTTGGCCCCATCATAATCATAAAGCAACTATTTCTTGTCTCTTCCTTTTCTTTTCAGACAATTAATCCCATATTTTGTTCTACTAACTCATGTTTTAACATTTTCTATACAAACCTATCCTAAGCTAACTATTTCCTTCTTAATTATTAACAATGGGTAAATGCATGCAATGCATAAACTCAAATTAATTAGTAAGTGCTACATAATCATCACCATATATATACTCAAATTAAGTATTCCTATTAGCAAAGTTAGGGTTAGGGTTAGGCCCCTTGGAGACAATGTTGCCATGGGTCCTTTGAAATTTCATTAGATTATGACTTAAAATCTAGGAGTACAAGTTTCATTATTATTCTTTGCTTAGCATGTATTTCCTAGATAGTTGGAGAATATTTGCATAAGAAAAAGTTTCACATTTTCCAAGCTTATTATATTATAGTAGTCAGTCAGGGAACCTCAACTGAAAAATTTTACCTGAAATATGCCTGATGAGTCTGACAATTGTACAAGATAAGCATAGACCAAAATAACTAAGAATAACTTTAATACTTAATACTATATATAAATTAAACCTAAAACAAACAAAAGCCCTGCCCTTGTGCTTTGCTTTCATGGGTTGCAATGATTTTTTTTGTGTTAGTTGAAAGATGAAGAAGGAAGGATAAGGAAATTGAGTTGTAAAAATTGCTGTACTTTGGACAAGAGAGAAAGAGAGAGAGAGAGAGATTAGTTGACTGGTTGCAATATACTTGGCTAAGAACAAAAGCAACCCCACAAAGCACAAAGAAATTGTACAGATTCTTCACTTGCACTTTGGAATTTGTTTTTGTTTTTGTTTATTATTAGGTTTACCCTTTGTACCAAGATTTCCTTTCACCTTCCATCCCTTCTCCCAATTTGCACCAAAAAGTAAAATTAAGTTCACAGCTATTTGTGGAAACTGTCACTTTGGAAATTACAAGAGAATAATGTTAGGTTCATTGGCATTGGATGGAAGTAAAAACACACCACTTTCACTTTTATTTGTAGTTTGTACTGTCTATCAGAACAGAACCCCCCTTTGCCTTTGCCACTAAACATATTTGAAGGCTGCTGCTGCTGCTGCTGCTTTTAAAAGTATCAAAATTAGATTCATCACAGCTCACAAGTCACCCACCATTCCCAACTTGTTAGATTTAATGCCAATTGCCAATTACTTTTCTCTTTTCATGCTACATCAACAAATTACGTTATTATTATATAAACTTCAGAAAAGAGAAAAAAAAAAAGTATTATTCCTTTCTAATTAAGGATAGGAACTAGGAAGATTACGAATGCCTGTTTATTAAACATACTGTTTTAATTTATTACAACATTCATTTCATTGGCTTGCATGCATTTTCTTATCATGTGTATTAATTGGAAGATGTAATATGAAGTACAAGGCATAAAGTTTTGATTAAGGTCCCTTACCTACCAGGCAGTAATTAACATAAATTTCAGCAGTTGTTACAACTTGAACTTCAAAACCCCATCATATTTTAAACATGATATGCAGCACCATGATTGCTTAAAATTAAATCGACATATATGTAGTGCTTCCCGTGAGCTTAAATGGACTTGAAAGATGAGTTGTAATGAATATTACTTGAGACTTACACAGGCAATTACAAATAATCCTTCTAAAGGGCATATCGTGTCTGGTGCCAAAAAAAGGGCATATCATGTCAGTAGCATATAATAATATGATTAAAATTAACCAATAGTAACAACATTTATGGTTCAAAACCCTAATTATAAAATTATGTTATCTACCACCTCTCAATACCATCTTCATGAATTCAACAAGGAATTGCCGCTTAATACCATCCTTTTCTTTCTTTATTAAAGGAATGAGTTGGGAAGATGCATTCATGCAAACAATCTTTTAGGATTGCAAAGAATTTAAACATTTTGCCAATGGACTTTAGATATAGCTGCATATCATAAAAATATGATCCACAATCTAATTAGATGTTAGTCCAGCAAACCGGGGTCCATGTGCCAAGGTAACATCTAAAATTCAAGTCTATCCATCAAAAAGATTGCGAAGAAATTTTGCTAGTCCTTTCTGGGTTGTTCAAACAAATCATGCCAAAGTGAAAGCAGGCTCTCCCTACAAACAAAAAAGAAGAGATAGCCATTCATTCATTCATTCCAAAAAAAAAAAGAAAGAGAGAGAGAGAGATACCCAAAGCATAAAAGAAGAAATTATCTTCATTAACATATGAAGAAACAAATCACTGAATCAGACAAGTATGCAACGCTCATGCTTGTAGTTGTAATTAATTACTGAAATGCAACAAGAGACAAAAATAAGAGGGATAAATGACGACCACATGTTGATTAATTTATTTACATTCATTAGAAAACATTGATAATTTCTCACCATCTAAACAAATCACTATTTTCATGAGTGGCCAACAAAAGGAATACTGTTTGCATGTGAAATGAGCAATTTATTAATTTCAAATCATCAAACAATACAAAGTGTCTCACTCAATAATCAAGCAGGTTGAAATGAAGCAGCAGATATTCCTAGCATCATGTGCTGTCTGTGCTGTGTTCATGCACAAAATTCGCTTAGATTATAAAAGTTAAGACTAAACAACAATATTTGCACCCAATCATCATAATGTCAGTGATATAGATTATAAGATGCATATCCCAAAAGAAATAAAAGACAAACAGACACATCGAGACAAATAAGGAAAAGAAAACTTGAGCCATGGGGTAAACACTCACACAAGCTCTCTAGACATCATAACATAACATGCTTTAATTTGATTCAATTAAAGGTGGAAAAAGGAATTTAATTAGTATTTAATTAAGTACATCCAATAGTTTTTACTGATGCATTTGAAATTGGAAAACTATTGTTCTTGCTGCTTTTGTCAACTCAACTCTCAAAAGATGCTGATCACAATGACACACTCTCTTCAAGAAACTAGTAAGCATTAGCTTAAGTTTTTTGCCATGTTCTTCCTGTATGCAGTAACATGGAGAGAAAATATGTATAAGCAACATATGACTATTTCACAGGAAAATAAAATGGAACCTCTCTATATTTTCAGCATTTGACAGTAAACATACAAGAGATTGATCAAAGTGAGCCACTCTTGATAAAATTTTCTCTGTGCAGTAGCATCATAAATTCTGAGAAGAAAGGGAAATTCTTCCTCAGGGTAAAAGAACTTACTTGTCAGGGAGATAGTTCAACATGGTCTGTACACTAGTAGATTATCAATTTTTAACAAACACAAGCTTCAGTGAGATTATTCTGATCTCCAACACAGCTGATGATAAGTCATGAAAATTAAAAGATGCAACTGCTTAATTTCATCAAAAGCAGATATCTATCAATTGTACATCCTACAAACAAGGTTATTAATAACGAAATTTAAGGAGCATGCTATGCGCAAGCAATAACTCTATCTAATTTCAAAATATTGCACTCTCGGCATGTTCATTATTATCTACATGAAACAAAATTATGCATTAGACATCCTCAACCAATAACAATTATGAAACCTTACAAATTAGCGAGGGATAACAAGTATGCTATGTGATTTTCTTCTTTTTTCCCCAAAACAAGCATTCTTTCTTAACGGATAACTCAGCTTGAGAGGCTTATGTACAAACAAAGTATCAAAGATCAAGTATGTAATATGTCGGATCCCGACGTGGATATGAAACATACCCTAGATTTCCAAAATGCAAACCAAAAGCAGAGAGGTTGATGCTATCATGTGCAATAAATATTTGGTTGTCTGATAAAGCAAAGAAGTGCTACATACAACAATGACACTGCCTTTTCTCAACACACATGGTTTTAGATACAACACCAAACATTTTAGATTACTAGCATAAAAAATACAAGTAAATATATATAAATAAAGAATGATAATGCAATCCACATGATTAAATCAATCCATTGCTCTTAACACTTGCAGGCATCTAAAGGGGGACAAACATGCCAACGGGCCGAAAGCAAGGGCCAAACAACAATTTTAAATACCTGCCTCATCTTTATTTTTATTCACATTAGTCAACATTCATACACAAGATTCTTCTAGCCAAAAGGATGAGTTAGATAGATTTGCAGCATTCTAAGGAATAAAGTATCATTAGTAGCCAAATAGACATCTCCAACATCCATTGTCCAGGTTTGCTCAATTGACACACATAGGAGCCAGAATAAACCCCACATACTGATAGAATAATCATTCACAACAAAACCAAGCAAATGGTTAATAATCAAATATTCAAAATGCAAAGATAAGTAGATTAGCAAAATCATAGCAATAATTAAACCTATATGCATGCAAGTGGAGAATCAATGTTTCTCTATGAACAAGTGGGGCTATGGGTGCAAAATTCAGAATTAATATTATACCAAGAAAAAAGTAAGCTAAGATTGTTTTCTCATATTTGAGGAAGAAAGCAAAGATTAGTATTAGATAACAAGCCTAGAATTGAATTTTTGGTAAGACATTTCTCATACTAGGGTAGCAGAAGAAGCAAGTACATTAAGCATTCATGAATGCATGCAATGGCAGGCTTATCCACATTGCAGAAATGCCACAGCAGTAAAGTAGGCCGACAGCGACACCCATGTAATGATCTTTCTTCTTTGGCAATGAATGATGGTGACACAACAACTACTTCTCAAAACAAAGCCTAAAGCATCACGATAATCATGAATTCCACATTTACTTCTGGTTCATTATAAACCAAAAATTGAAATCAGAAGGGAGAGCTACAGGGAGTATTGTGTTAGATCCCATAATGAATGCCATGATCAGAAGAAATGATAGAAGTGAGAAGATAAACACAAAATATATGATTTATTCATGGGAAAATTTTCAATAAGAATTATATGACTAAATCTATTGCACGAGCAAAAAGAGTTTTTGTAAATACACATAAACTAAGGTTCATAACACAATGCTTTTTAAGATTAAAAGTACTTTATACTGTAGATTTCACTTTAACCAAACACAACTCTAATGAACAAAAGGAATAAGAAAATAAAAGAAAAGGCGACAATTTCAAGAAAGAAAACAAGTTCTGATCATCACAAACTATAAGAAACTAATATTATCTACTAGTATACACCTTCTTACCACTTATCTCCTATGACTTTGTAATTTGGTACAACATATGCTAATAGTATAACTGTATAATAGAATATATGTAGCCTCGTTGACAAGATGATAACATTTTTATCCTCTCAGTGCAATTTCAAAAGGCACAACAGATATGAAAAAAGAAGCAAAACATAGGCCAAAATGACAAGTAAAACCCAGAAGAAAAGGGAAAAAAGAAGACATATGTTAATAAGAATACAAGTCTACAAAAGAAGAATTTACCACAAAAAAGCTATGAATAATTAGTAAGCAGTGGAGAAATAGGAATTAGACTACATTGTGATCGCCCCCGAGTCAATGAATCCACTACCTTTTTTCACTTGGAATAGATGATCTCAGTTTATTGGATTACCATAACTTGAACCACCTAACAAGCCACCTCCCGTGGCTGCATAGACTTCAGAAGGATCAAGAACTGGAGACGAGGAAGAGCCCCCATTTCTCCCACCACCAGGACCACCGCCACCACCGCCTAAATGCAATTCGGACATATTAGGAAACCCTTCTCTTCCTTCAACTCCCTGGTCATAAAGAAACCCTTTGAACACATGTCCACCAATCTTTACAACTGCTTGATATGCATACTCATCCTCACCATCCTCCACCGCAGTCACCCTCACACACTTGAACACCGCGGGCGCACGTACTTGCCCCGGCAATGACTCTTTAAAACCTACATCTGCATATACACAAAATTCAGAATTTTACTCAAAATTTCACCCTTTAAAAAACAACCCTAGTTAAAGAACCAGCCTTTCCAAGTTTCATCAAATGAACATTTATATAGACTTGAAAAGAAAGAAGAGAAGAAAAAACAAAACAAACCTTGGTGACTTGAGCTAGTGTCAAAGCTTCTAGGAGGAGTAGTGTTTGAAGTTGATGTGTGAGAAGTAGTTGTGGTCTGCGAAGTTATGAGTCTAGGTTTCTTAGCCCCAGAAGTGGAGGCCGATGAACCGGCAGCCGCAGGAGTAACTACAGCGGCTGCCATGAGCTGACGCTCTCTTCTCCTCGCAGCAGGCACCCACGTGCTCTTCACGTGAGTATGGCAATCGAAACCCCGACTTTTACAACATGTTCTACATCTCCTATGGCTACAATCTTTCTTGGCTTGGTTCCCACAGTCTTGACACGTGGTCCCTGAGCTTGAACCCGAACCGCCACTCCCTCCTCCCATTCCTCCGCCACCGCTGCTTTGTATCAAATTCATGGAGCAAGAATTATTGCTGTCAGGAAGCGAAGATGGTTTCTTAAGATAGTTATGAGGCGAAGAATTTTGATTCTGCCATAACTGCATCCCACTGAGCTTGTTGCGACCATTGTTATTCAGCAAATCAGGATCTTCCACATTTTGTGGAGCTAGACACGGAGTTGCCGCAAGGAGCGGGATGACCCCGACGCCAACACCGACACCGAGTGCGGTGGCAGCATTTGGACCGTTGATTTGATCATTGGCCATGATGGGATCTTGCGCATGGTGGTGATGGTGATGATGATGGTGGTTAAAGGAAGAAGCAGGAGCAACGACGAAGACATCGCGCACACCAACCATGCCCATTTCATGGGGAAGTTGGTAGTTAATTTGACGAGCTTGAGGTGGCCACGGAACAGTGGCGGATCCAGGGGCGGCTGCAGCGGCAGCGGCAGCGTTAGGATTAAAGCCGAGGGAAAGGTCATCGGGGCCAGCTCGGATTGCTGTGGACGATGACGTCGCCCAATCTGCAAAGGCTCCTGAGTCTGAGGGTAGCTGCCTTCTTGTGGTAGCCACAATGACAATGATAATAACAAAATTTTGATGATTGTTGTATTTGTATATATAAAGATGCTCCCACTCCCTCTGATTGTTGAGAACTCAATCTTTGTAAACATAAAACATATATTTATTTATTTATTTATTTATTTATATATAATAAGTAAATAAAGAGAAGGAAGGGTAAGTAACAGTCTAAAAGTGAAGGGTTTTTTTCTTTTGTTTGTTTTGTTTTGAAAACGATAAAAAAAATGAAAAGATTAAGAAGGGGCAATCTAAGAAGATATGTTATGTTATGTAAATGTATGTGGGTGTTATATGAGTTGAGAGAGAGGGGAAGGGAAGGGGTGGGGGGAAGAAGGGTGGGGTCAAAATCTCTGAAATTGTTGCAGAAGAAGATAAAAAGAAAGAGAAAGAGAGATCTTGTTTGTTGGGTGGCTTTCTAATAAGTGCAGTTTTTGCTTTGCTTTGCCCTTCTGCAATCTCCTGCTCTCCTCTGAGAGAGTGTGTTCTCTGTTGGCTTACTACTACTATTATCTGCTACTGTCACTTATTTTTTTTTCAATTTTTTTTATAACCAGAACAAAAAAGAAGGGGCCTTGAGAGGGAGAGATGACTGAGTTGAGTTCTCTTTTCTGGGTTTAAAAACTAAAATTAAAAAAAAAAGGATCAAATTTATCCCCGAAGCTGAGATACTACTTGCCTTTCTGCTACTGCTGCAGAAGTAATAAGAAAGAAAGAAAGAAAGATTTAAAAAAAAAAAAGAAAAAAAGAGTAAATGCAAATACTACTATAAGGCAATAACGACCCTTTTTTCTGTTTTCTTCTCTTTCTATATATCTCTATCTTCCTTCCTTGTGTGTTGCTGTCTTCTGTTGCCGACCTTTCTGATCTCTTCAATTCCTTCTCTTCTTCTTCTTTCTCTCTCTTTCTCTCTCTTTCTCTTTCACTTAACACTCTTTCAATTTGGTTTCCTAGAAAGCGAAAAACTGAGGTGGGTTCCTTCCCCTCTCTCTCTCTCCAATAATCACAATAATTATAGAAATAGAAATAGAAGAAGAAGAGAAATGAGAGAAAGAATATGGTTATGGTTATATATATAAAAGACTTTTGTTCTCTTGTTTTTGTAATTTTATGCCCTCATCTCTTCTCTTTTTAAGGTCACATGACACTATAATCCTTTCTTTTCCCTTTCCTTTTTACTAATGCGTCTGATTTTCACTCGCCCTTCCTCTCGCGTCCGCTCTTCTTCCCAACTACAAAACAAATGACTTCGGCCCCACCCTTTTGCTCTTCATGTATTGGTTTGTGTTTCCCACGCTCCTTAATTACCCTGCTCCCCAAATTACTTTCATGATAATTAATACACATCTCAATTCTCATCGAGTCCCAAAATCAGATAAATTAAAATTAAAATACAATAAGTCCATAGTATAGCCATGCATCCGATCTGCTCTGTCGTTTGGATTGGTTTTGTCAGACTCAGAAGGAGAAACGGTAAGGAAGAGTTTTGGTCTCCAGATTTTCTGTTTTAGTTTTATTAAATTTTCATGATTCAAAATTCAATTGAAATTTCTTCTTTATTTCTTTTGTTTTTTTTCTTTTTCATAGATTTTATTTAATAAAATAATATAATAATTGAAATAATATATACTCCATGTGGACATTTTTCATTTGATTATTATTATGTCAAAAAACCATTTAATATCAACTATGAAACACTTTAACTTGAATTTATTTCTGCCGCCTGCAGAAAAATAAGGTAACCTGTACGGAATTAGGTATTGGGAAATTTCTTCTTCCTTATTTCATTTTTCTTAAATTGAGACTGATAAAAATCTGAATTTATCTCTTATATATATAATTTGAATTTGAACGAGGGATACATATGCACAGCTTTTATTTGAAATAGACTTTCTTATAAGCAAAACTCAAATACTTTTCGGTAAGTTAACTGCGTTTGGTAGATTGGTGCGGTAGCGATGCGATTGATACTGTTTAGGTACTGTACAGATGAAATTTTATTGTACAGATGAGATCATTAGAGCAGCGATTGAAACGGAAATTACACTTAAGGCTCCGTTTGACCGGTGCACCGGCCAAATGACCGGTGAATCGGTACACTAAACACGACCATTCGATTGAAGCAAACACAAATATAAAACTATTACTAATAAGATATATAAAATAAAATCATTATAGGGTTATTTTAAAAAGCTTGTACTATATTTTCTATAATTTACATATGCATTATGCAATCATAAATATACTTTTTGTTGATGTCAAAAAATAAATAAATAAATATACTTTCTGTTTAATTATTTTGTTGTATTCGAGTTCATATATAAAATAAAATCATTATAGGGTTATTTTAAAAAGCTTGTACTATATTTCCATAATTTACATATGCATTATGCGATCATCAATATACTTTCTGTTGATGTCAAAAATAAATAAATATACTTTCTATTTAATTATTTTGTTGTATTCGAGTTCATACAATTAAACATAGCGTGCAAGCTCAATATATACCTAGAAAGACCATCAGACATTTGGCCTGATGGTAGAGTATTGGACTCTTAGTTTCAGCCTACCCAGACCATGAGGTCTTGAATTCAACTCTCACGGAATGTGAGTTTGTTTGTAATTTGTTTGTTTATTCGGTAGGTAGTTAGTTTATTTATGTTATAGTTTCTAGTTTGGGTTGAATTCTCATTTAGATGTTTAGGCATAGAGATTTATTTGAATTGTAATGAGATTCGACTGGGTTTATTTGTTGGGGAAGGGGTTTTGTTGGCTCTAGATTAGCATTTCGGTAATGTAGCTAATCATGTAACGGTGTACGGGTCTTCCTGTGCGTTTGTAATCCCAATTTCTTTAAGAAATGAAAATGTTTCTTATCTAAAAAAAATACTATATACCTAGAAAGTCAAAGTTTGGGCACTGAAATTAAATTTGTGCATGCAACATTAACTTTTTCTTTTTCTTTGGGTCCATCTAACTGGTGCACCCATGTACCAATTAGACACAAAAGTCAAGAGAATAAATCTCATTAATATACTCCTTCTGTTCCTTTTTAATTGTCCCAACCTCTTGTTCCTTTTTAATTGTCCCTCTCTATTAAAATGACATATTTGTTCTGTTTTGAAACCACAAACTCATTAAATATGATAGTTGGCAAGAGTAAATTATATCAATTAAATGTAGGGCAATATGGTAAAATAAAGTAAATTTTGTATAAAATTCAACAAAATAACTACTTTTCTTAAACGAATAAAGTAGTTAAAAGGGACAATTAAAAAGAAATATAGGGAGTATTAAAAAAGTCTAATGATTGCATAAAAAGTGGGTATAGAATTCCTAAATAATAATTGTTCATAAAAGAGAGTTTGTAGATCAAAATTACCCTTTTACCAAATAAAAGATGAAAAATAATTATGGTTAGTTTTTTAAGTCAAGAAAATTTTTAAAAAATAGTTTATAATATTTTCTAAAACTTTAATAGGGTATCAAAATTTTAAATTTACCCTTTAAAAATTATAACATTTCTAGTTGGGGCTAAACCTTATTAAAATTGTTTATATTTTTTTTTTCTAAAATTCCTAAGATAATGGGTATCAAAATTTAAGATTTACCCTTAAAATTTGGGATAGAACTTTATTTGGGGCTAAACTTGGTGAAAAGTATTTAAATATTTTCAAAAAATAAAACTTCTATAAAAGAAAGTTAATTTTTCTAGGGGCATTATAGTCATAATAAAAGTCAAATATGTCTAATCATTACACTTATCACATGCCCCAAAACTTTTTTTCTTGGGTTTTGTGACTAAATGGAGGTGCAAAGGTGCACCATTTAATTAATTTTTGCCATGCACCATTTAGTTTTTGCATTTTTTTCTTTTTTGGTGAATAAAATTAACTAATTTAATTAATAGAAGTATGCTAGTAATATTAAGTATTGATATTGAATTTTATATTATTTTTTAGGAGGATAGAATATTTGCAATTAAACATCTCTCTATACACACAAACATATAATCAGAACTTTAAAAGACAAATCACACTATCTTAATAAAAGTAGTAATAAATTAATAAAGTCCAACAAAACCCGCATGTCGTTTATATGCAGTAGGACTTGAATATGAAACATAATGGTTTAAGAGAACATGTAATGTAACTACCATTTAGTAAAAGACTCATGTGTTTAATTTGTATAAATATCTTTTTTTTTTGGAGTTTTTTTAATATTTGCATATTTTTTTTATTGAGTTAGATAATATTTGCAGATATTAAACCAAAGGTTTTTACCAAAATATATAATTTTGAATGGGTATTTCAATCATGATGAGAGGTCAGTCAACCAAATTGGATTTCAAATAAATCACATCATTTATATTGTACTCCGACAGACTCCAAATGGAGGAAAATCTTTTAGCATTTGTATTCTCTATTCACAAAAACATGATTATGAGACTTTGCAGAAAAGACATTGAGTTCTTACAGTACCACTCAATCCAACAAATGCAGTACGCATCATTGTAAGTAGGCTAATTGTTCAAATAGGTCCCTAATCTATGCAAAAATGCTCAATTTAGGGCTTATGTTTTTAATTTGATTAAATAGGATCCTAATGTATTCAAAAATGCTCAATTTAGGGTCAATGCTTTTAATTTGGTTAAATAGGACCCAATGTGAAAATGTTCAATTGAGGACCCATACTTTTAATTTGTTTAAATATGACCCTAACGTATGCAAAAATGCACAAATAAAGGTTCGGCATCTACATCCCACACGCCTTTCCAATTGACACCAGGTCCTTATTTGAACATTTTTGTAGTCATTAAGGTCATATTCAACCAAATTAAAAGTATGGGTCCTCAATTGAACATTTTGCATACATTAGGATCCTATTTAACCAAATTACAAGTATGGATCCTAAATTGAGCAATTTCGCATACGTTACTATTTGAGCAATTAGCCTTATGAATATTTAATATCTTTTGCAATGAATCAGAATTGAAAAGAAATTAAAAGGAAGAGCAAAAAGAGGTGATTAGCATGGAGAGATAAAACTTGGCACACTCTTGCTTTTTGTGTTATGAATATGATCATATATTGAGCTTAATTATATAGTGTCACTTCAGAGTCCAAAGATTAGGTGGCTTTGCTTTTGTTAATATAAATAAGTAAATAAATAAAAATGTAATAATAATACTAGTATGAGAAGATGGGAGAGAAAAGAAGTTGATGGTTAGGGCACGTGAATGAAGAGAAAAAAAAAAGGAGATCGGCCCCTCGGGGTGTCTCTTTCGCACCCTTCGGCTTGGTTTGGGGCCCCAAAATCTTTGCTTAAGGTCTTCTCTCCCAATCAATTCATCAAAGTTAACTCATCATATCATATATACCTAAATAATATGCCCTCTCCAATTTTTTGTTTTTCTTTCAAGACACCTTGTAGAAGCGTGTGCCAAAGTCTCTCTTTTTCAAAGCACGCTCGCCCCTCTCCCTCTCCTACATAAACCACTTGTTACGTGTAATTAGGGGGGCTAAATAATCAATTCAGGATATAAGGATTGCTTGAAGACGCAATTCAGGATATAACGTTACAAAAAAGCTAATAAAGGATATAACATTATCAGATCCGATCAATTTAGGTTAATTTTGGACAAAAGGCAGTGTTTGTGCAACACGCGTCGTTAACTGGTCCACGTAGGTACCACGTAGGATGCCACGTGTATTTTAATAAGAAATTGAATTTTTTTAATTTATTTTTATCTTTTTAATTGTAACCTTATATCCTGAATTGCATTTTCAGGCAAACCTCATATCGTGAATTGCATTTTTAGGCAAACCTTATACCCTGAATTATTTTAAAGCACAAAACAGATAGCATTTTCTTTGCTGAAATAAACAGGTATAGCTAATAACATTAATTAATCAATATAATATAACACTAAACATTCAATCCTCACAACCTGTTCTCAAAATAACACAATATCCCAAAATAGAATTGAATTGTTGGAAATAATTCTAACTCAAAGCATAAATTTGAACTGCAACATACCAAATACAGTTTCAAAATCACAAATTCTAAATATTACAGAAACAACAACTAATAAATATCATTTAGAAATATCCCAAAATCAGAAACCCCACTTCAGAATAACTTTTTGTTGCCCTTCAATTCCTTAGAACTTGCAACATTTGTTATTGTGAGGTTCCTAAGACTTCTCTTGACTGGTGTGTTGCTAAACTGGCTTGCATCCCCAGCTATGTTTTCAGCAACTGTTGGGGCTTTCTTCATCAACATGGCAATTGAAGCTGGGTTACTCCTTCCACGCTTTACTCCATGGAAATTACTAGCCTCATCGAGAACGCTGAACTCACCAGTTCATGGTGGCATGGTCAATATTTTAGGGAGTGGCTTGGCCTTTTTCTTCTGAACAGTTGCATGGTGAGAGGCGGAGCCAGAGGCAGGGGCTGGTGGTGATGGATCTGAGGCACTCACTTGGGTTGAAACAGTTGCAGGCATGGAAGGAATGGAGCTTGCTGAAGTAGAAATATTAAACTGAGTAGACATAGTTTGAGGATTGGCCTCAGATCCAGAGAAAACAAATTCACCAGAAGTTGCAATTTGAGCAGATTCACCACTGGCTGAGGCAAAAGCTTGTTGAAGTGTTGATGATGGTTAAGTGAATCCAGATCTGGTTTGCTCACTCATCTCAACAAGTATTTCCTGTCAAAATGTAGAAAGGGAGAAAGAGCATCTTCAATACAAAAATTCAGAAATGGAGAAAGAGAAAGAGAAAGAGGGTCTTCAATACAAAAATTCATAAATGGAGAAAGAGAAAGATATGGAAAAGTGACCCAACAACTAGCTTTTCAGAATCTTGCCTTTTTATATTAAATAGAAAAAGGACAAATAGAGGAAAATTACATCCAAGCCCTTCTTAGGGCAGTTTTTGCTTCTTTTGTTGTGGCCTTGTTGTTTACATGCACTGCAGGTTTGAATTTGGCCCTTCCTTGACAAATGGGTGGTGTCATCTTTTGTGGGCTCATCGGGCTTTTTCCTCCTTTGAGTTGTGGGTCGGCCAGGAACCCTTTTAAAGGGTGGAGGTTGCATTGGCAATTGGTTGCTTGGTGCTTTAGGCCAATCTGCTCTTCCCATCATATGCTGCAAAACATTTTCATAACACCTCATGTAAGTGGAGGCATGAAACCAACTACTAACATAGTCTTCAATTTTTGCTCTTTTGTCTCGGATGGCACATATGGCATGTGCACATGATATACCTGACAATGTATACCTCCTACAACTACATGTCTTCTCAGCCAACTTTACAATATACCTATCCTCACCATGCTGAATCTCATAACCACCACGCCCATTGAACATAACTTCACAATGATTAGCAATCCTTGAATTTTTCTCAATGACATTCCAGATTCTCTTACCAAGATTCCCATTCCATTTGCTGCATTCCTTGAGCTTTGCAGCTATCCTCTCCATCAACTTTCTTCTAATTTCTTCAAATAAACTGACTACAGATAGCCTTCTTGCCCCAAGCAAAGAACCATTGAAGGCCTCAATGAGATTATTATCAACAATCTCACAGCAACTCTCTTCCTAGAAGAAAGCCCTGCACCATCTATGATGTTCAGGGGCAACTTTCACCAAGTCTTCATGTGCAGAAGGCCTTTTCTTCTTCAATTCATCCATTGCTTCATGATACTCTCTCATGGTATTGGCATGAGCTATCTTCCAAAAGCACTGCCTCATTTCTTCTCCTTTAAAACCTCTATGATAAAAGTTTACATAAACATGCCGAGCACAACATCGGTGCTCGGCTTTGGGCAGGACTCGTTGAATAACTTGATCCAAACCCTTCACAAAACAAGTCAATTAAATTATTTAAATAGTAAACAAGTCAATCAAACTAGTTAAATATTAAATACAATAAAAAAAGACTGAAACTTTACCTTCATCTGATCTGTCATAAGTGTCTAGTCCATGCCATCCTGCACAATCTCTAAATCTTGAATGAGTAGCTCGAGAAACCATTTCCAAGTATTAGTGTTTTCTCTCTCAACCAGTGCCCATGCAAATGGGTACATCTGGTTATTCCCATCCCTTCACACAGCCACTAAAAGCTCCCATTTAGTTAAACTTTTTAACCAGCAGCCATCCAACCCGATGAAAGGCCTACATCCAACTTGCATTCCTTTCCTTAGTGCATCAAAGCACACATAAAACCTGTCAAAGACAGGATTTGAGTTGGCTTCCGGATCCAGCATGTGGACTTGAACCAATGCCCTACTTCCTGGGTTTGAGGCTCGAATAGCCATGACATAATCCCATAACAGAGAATATTCTTTGCTATAATTCACCAAAACCTCATCAAAAACATCATTTTTTGCCCTTCTGACCATGGTCATACTAACACCTAGACCATATTTCCTCTGAAGATCCCTCTTAATTGTTTTAGTCTTCATAAATGGATCTTCTCTCAACTGATCTTGGTAAAGCTCAGCCAACAAGTTCTTGGTCAACCTTGGATTTACCTTAGCATTATTGCAGCAATGATTATTTCAAAAGGTCCTACGCTTAAATGACTGCAGATGTTTATCAAATGTCCCATAAATTCTCCAAGGACAATTCTCAGCTTGGCACTTCCCAGTAACCCATCTGGCATCATTTTTTGCCTACACAATAGCTTTTCGCTGTTCCAGTGATACCAAAGAGACCACATGCTTAAATTGTTCAGCATTGGTAAATAGCATCCCTTTCTCGATATAGGGTTTCTCAGCTATAGCATCATACACTGGGAATTTCCCTTTGCCCCTAGTTGCATCATCAATCTTATCAGCATCATTGTTCACAACTTCACCAAAGACATTTTCATTGTAATATCAGTCTTCATCAAAATCATCACCAACTTCATTGCCTTGATTATCTTCAACACCACCAGTAACTCCATCAGCTCCACAAGTATTCACCCTAAGATTTAAGTTACACCCCCCTCTCAGTTCCCTCAAAATACGCTGCCTAGAATCAGTAAACTCTTCATCATCACTATCCTCACCGTGCCCACATTGCTCATAATAAGCTGGATCAACACCATGTGTTATAGGCACATTGAATAAACCAGCAACTTTATTCCCATTTGAGGCACCCTCTCCAACATTTGAAAAACCAGCCTGTTCACCGCCATTTGAACCACCAGTTGCTCCTTCACCACCACAGCCTTCTTGAACTTCACCAAATACAATATCAACTTCTTCCAAACCTTCATTACTACCAGCAACTACTTCATCAATCCCTTCATCATCACCTCCACATTCATCATTGCCTTCATTTAAACCTTCAACATTACCTTCAACTTGACCAACACCTTCACCTTGCCCAGGACCAGGACCATCACTTTCACCTTCACTAGGACCATCATCACCACCATTTTCAAGTTCTGGTAAATGATGCACAATTACAGGGTCCTCCTTGCCACCATGATCAATAAAAACCTCTATGAAATTCCTAGGCAACATATCACTTATCATGTCCATTGCAGATTCATCACTAAAAACTTTCTTAAGACCCTTCTCAAGCCTAAACCAAGGTCGAAGATAATAAATATCCTTAATATTTAAAATTCCATTCTCTTGAAAGACCCCTAACAACTCAAAATATGATAGTTTATCAGCATCCAACCTAAGATCACCTATTGTTTCATCAACATACCTCAGCCGAGAACCAGGCCACTGAAATCGACCTTGGTAATGCACTCTGACAGTGCAGAAATTAAATGCCATCCTATAAAACATGAATGAAACATAAGCTTAGAAATTAAATGTCATTAGCAGAATCTTATTAATTACAATAATGCATGAAATGTTCTGTATATAATTACAGAATGCAAGATGAAGCAATCAGTAATTTGAATGTTAGATTGGTATTACGTAACATACCAGCAGAATAGCATTATAATTAGGCAAGGTATCAAACAAAACAAGTACATATTAGCTATTGTTTCAACATACTGATGAAAATTAAAACATCAAATATGCTATACAAGCTAGTGTTGTGTGTCAAATAATGGGAAATTTGAGCAGAATCAGTAGATAAACCACCACACAACATAAGCTTTCACTATGATCAATAACCTGAAATTAAAAAAAAGGCTTAACGTACCTGCGTTTCAAAGAGAGATTCACCTGAATGAAAAAAATGGGTGCTGAGATAATCAATAAACACAAAAACGAAATAAGAGCAAAAATTCATATCTTCATTCTAAATCTACAGTTTTACGAATACTACCAATTTCACATGGGCCAATAAAAGATAAAAAATAAGATCAAAAATAGCTTCTGAACTTTATTTTCAACTAAGTTCAACAAAGATCAACTTAGAAGCAAGAAAACTAGAGGAACTATGAGCCAATAAACATCAGAAGACATTTAATTTTACTAAAATAAAACATTTAGAAATGAAAATATCAACTTACCCAAAAAATTAACTAACGAAATTTTTTCAGAAACGCAGAAAAATGATTAAATAACTAATGAACCCATAAAATTAAGTAACTTACCTAATTTGTGCTTCACAAACCCAAACCCAAAGTTCGCGAAATCCCTAAATCGCAAATTCTATGAAATCTGGAAACTTCGAAGCAGAAAAATGAAAACCTAAATAACTTAATCGAAGAACAAAAAACGTTGTAAATAAACTAGAAAGTTAGTAACTCACCTTAGAGATCGAAGTATAAAATCTGGAATTTCGAAATCGAACCACAAAATCCCCAAATTCCCGATTTTAGTAACAGAAGCAAACTCTAACCTCAAAATTCAAAAACCCACCGTTGGTTTTGCTAAAAAGTAATTCTAAACCCTGATTGATGCAAACCCAAATCCAGAAAACAAATATTCTTTTTGAACTGATGAACCCTAAAGGAAACTGAAAATTTTCCTTCGATATCGAAGAAACTGGAAAAACAAGTTTTTTTAACCATGTCTTTTCCTTTTTTTCCCGCGTCCTATTTATATGATGCCTTTTTTTTTTCTGTTTTATCATTATTATTATTATTTAAAATTATTATTTAACTAAATTCCACGTGGCAAAAAGAAAAAAAAACTAAATTCCACGTGTCAGATCTTTTACTAAGACGCGATTTTTTAGCGCGTTTTGCACAAAAACTGCCTTCCGTCCAAAATTATCCTGAATTGATCGGATATGGTAACGTTATATCCATTATTAGCTTTTTTGTAACGTTATATCCTAAATTGCGTTTTCAGGCAAACCTTATATCCTGAATTGATTATTTAGCCAATTAGCGGTGTAAACGAACCGAACGTTCGGCAAAAAGTTCGTGTTCGTGTTTGTTTATCAAGGTAAATGAACAAGTTTGAACAAATTTTTTATGTTCGTTTAATAAACGAACATAACAACAAATGTTTGGTTCATTTATGTTCATGAACATATTCGATTATTGTTCGTTTATTATAAAGTAATATATATAATTATATATTTTTTATTTTACAATGTTTTATTGTTGATTTCTTATTATTTATCTATTATTTATTTTAATTTTGAATTTATATGAATAAATAATTAAAAATTAAAGGGATTTTTAAAAGAAAATAATTAATAGAAAAAAAATTATAATGACATAAAAATCTTAAAAGAAAATTTGTTGATATTGTTCACGAACGTGTTCGTGAACATCCGAACTTCTTAACAAACGAACACATAAAAAAATCTTAATAAACACGAATGAGTTCGAACAAGCAAAATATAAACGAGCAAGTCTGAGTCATGTTCGTTCGTGTTCGGTTCATTTACAGCACTACGTGTGATATTTAAGTTTCTTTTCAACAATTGTGTTATGGTTCTTTTTCTTTCCTAAATATTTATTGTTTAAAATAACTTATTGTTATGAATATATATTCATGTGGATATCCATAAATATGTGATTAATGAGAATGATTCATCTTACTATAGATGTTATGGAATGTTTCATCTTCTTAGATTTATGATGATGTAACTATGAGCCTATAAATAGACCATTTGTTTTGACAATGAAGATATACAATTTCTACCTTTCTCTATATCCTCTTGTCTCTATCATACTTCAATCGTTTTTTCTTGTCTCTATCATACTTCAATCATTTGTTCTTGTTCTTTTTTATTTTATAACACGTTATCAGCACGAAAAGCTCTAAGCGATCAAGACCAAAAGTTTAATCTTACAAGTTTAAGTGACGATCAAAAAATTCAAAAATATCGAGATTGAAAGTTTAACCATACAAGTCTAAGGTTAGATATTTTGTTTTACAAAGTTTATTCAACATGCATGATCTCCTTCTTCTACCTTTCTTTATCATACGTGATCTCCTCCTTCTACCTTTGTTTTATCATTGAAATTATGGATGAACAAATTACTATCTTGCATATTAGTGGCACTTGAAGTTGCCACATCAAAGATATAGTATAATTTGACACTTAAAGTTGTCATATTAAGGATGGATATATTTGTTTAATTGTTGTCAAAGTTTGACACCCGAAGTTGTCATACTATCCACTTTAAACTATATATATGTTTCGAACAAAAAAAAACTATATATGTTTATGTGACACATGCATAAATCTATATATGGCTTAATCACAATGTTTTAAGTCGTTTCATGTGCTACATGTTTGATGAACATCTTAATTTTCATGATAGCATCATTATGTCGAACCTTGTAAAACTTGGATTTGTGACTCTTGATATTATGGGAAAGAATTGCCTATATTTGTTTTATGGATTGATGTTATTTTAATGGATTACTTATGTTGGATTTAAATGCTAAAAATCATTTTGGTGTAAATGTTTCTTTCAATTTAGATGTAATCTAACTTGATAAGTAAACAATATTGTGAAAAGGGTTTTTCTTGAATTGATTTCTTCTTGTGGCTAAAAAAGACCATATACTCTTAAATCATGAATTATTTCCTAAAGACAGAATTAAGACAAAGAGACTTTAATTAGGTTAAACTCTTATTTAAAGAGCTAGCCACCAACATTATTGATTATTCTAATTCTAGTTTTTAGGTTCACGTTATTTTAGCGTTCTCCAAACTCAAGAATGGAGATTTTATCTATTCTTGACTCTTTTGTAATTTTTCTTTTCTAGTTAATTCAATTTTAAAACTTTCAATCTCTTGGGTATTTGATTTGTGAGGTTCTGTGCTTATTCATCTATCTTAAAAGTATTTCAATTTTCTCTGAATTGTTGGAATGATTTCATGCTTGATTATGTAGAATGGCCATCTTGATGCGCCCAAAGCTTATCATGGAGGGAATGATGTGTCAAGGGCTTATCATGGACTTGAAGACAAGCATGGAGAACATGGAAAGGATGTGCAAGTGCTGCAAGGAAGCATGGAGATGCATGAAGATCATGGAGATATTGATAAGCATGTTCCAAGCACCAAAAAGATGCCATTCGATCCAATTGAAGATGCCTAATGGTCCAATGACAAGATCAAGAGCTAAGAAGTTCAAGGATATACTATTGGGCCTTGTTCGAAGTCATCTTGATGATATGAAGACCATTCAAGTTCAATTGAAGAGCTTTGATGATGATTTGAGCAAGAAAACACCAATCAATTACAAGTTCATCACTTTGCTTGCTATTGATTCTAGATGGCCAGATTGACATCATGGCATGAGCCCATTAGCTTTAGTTTGCTTTGTTTGGGCTTCATTTTACCTTAGATTAGCTTATTTTTAAGTTTGGATGTTATTTGGATTGGGCCTTGTCTGACTAAGTCCAATCCTTGTTTAATTATGTTTTTATTTCCTTTTCCTAGTTGGGCTTGGACTAGTTTTTCCCTAGTCCTTATGTTTGGACGAAAATTAGGGATTTATTTTAGGATTTTGGTTGACCCTATCACTATATAAGGCCACCAATATCTCTTGTAAAGATAAGTTGAGTTGTTTAATAAAATTGAGATTTATACACCCAAATTGATTATCTTAGCTTCATTGTTCCAGTTTGAGCATACTTTATGGTTCTTCAATCTTGTAGAGTCCTAGCAAACAATTAGGTCTTGTGAGCTTAATTGTTTGTGAATCTTGTGATCTTAGGTGTTCAATTGCAGGTCTAATTGAGGGTCTAAGGCCGGCGAACGAAGGAGGTTTACTTAGTGAAGATTGTCGACATACAAGTCTAGAAGTTTGGTGATTCAAGTTGATCTTTGGCGGGTCTCAAAAGTGGATTTGAACCGATTGCAACTAGATTGGTATCAATTGGTATCAGAGCATAGGTTAATCATCTTCAATCGGTAAATTTATCCTTCTACTCATCATTCATCAAGTTGTTCATCCATCTTCTTGAAAATAAAAAAACTCAGAAACTTCAAAAATTCATAGCGGATTCATTAGGACTCCAATTGCTTTGAAATTTCAGATTTGAAATCCTTATAACTAGTTATTATATCGAAAAATATCAAAAAAAAAATTTCGACCAGAAAGTTTTGATTTTTGTTCTGGATTCGTTTGAAGTCGGAAAGCTTTGAAATTTGAGATTTAGACTTTTTTTAGTGTGATCTTTCTGGGAAAAAAATCAAAAAAATTTGTAGGGTTTGCCACAATTTTGGATTTCTAGGTTTCTTATCTAGGTTATTTGGGGATTAGGGTTTGTTCTTGTGCAATTGATTCAATTGGTTGCAATTAACCCTAATTGAGTGTTTGTTTGAGATTCTTGGGTTGCTCTGTTGTGAATTGAGATTTAATTTGAAGAATTTCAGGTTGAAACCCTATTGGAGACAAGTGGTATAAAATTGGATCTAAGTGGTGATGCGTCAAGGGCTTATCATGGTTTAGAAGAGCACAATGGAGCTAATGGAGATCATGTCTCGGAGTCTTTGGAAGCTGCTACGGTTGATCTCGGAATGAAGGAAAGCTTGGAGGAGCATAGAGATGCCACCATCGCACATGGCCAAGCACTTGACCGGCCACACCGGCTACATGACCCGGCCATGCCCATCGCACATGCCCGGCCACACCGGCCATATGATCCGGCCATGCCCATGCAAAACCGGCCATGCGATCCTTTAGCCATTCCGCAAGGTCCAATGACAAGGGCTCGGGCTAAAAGGTTCAAAGAAGCTTTATTGGGCTTTGTTAGATCTCATCTTGGAGGTTTAGAGTCCATTGAAGACCAATTGGAGAGCATTGAAGTTGACATCACCAAGAATATTCCCATCGATTCCAAGTTATACACTTTACCTGAAATCGATTATCATTAGTTCTTATGTTGTGTGATTCGACCACATGAGCCTTTATTCTATCTTAGATTAGTTAATTATTTAGTTTGGACCTTGATTAGGGTTGGGCCTTGTTTAATTAAAGTCCAATCCTCATGTATTTTCCTATTGGTTGTATTTTAGTAAAGTTTCTAGAATAATCTATGTAAACCGCCCTTATGGCTTTAGGATTAGAAGGGGTTTGCGTTATCCTTGCCTAAATAAAGGCATCAACCCCGTCTTGTAAACATAAGTTGAGTTGATTAATAAAGTTGAGGATTATTTTCCCAAATTGATTATCTTGGCTTCATTGTTCTAGTTTGAGCAAACTTAGAGTTCTTCAATCTTGTAGAGTCATAGCAAGTAATTAGGTTGTGATTGCTTAATTGTTTGTAAATCTTGTGATCTTAGGTGTTCAATTGCAGGTCTAATTGAGGGTCTAAGGCCGACGAATGAAGGAGGGTTTATCTAGTGAAGATTGTCGACATACAAGTCTAGAAGTTTGGTGATTCAAGTTGATCTTTGGCGGGTCTCAAAGGTGGATTTGAATCGATTGCAACTAGATTCGTATCAATTGGTATCAGAGCATAGGTTAATCATCTTCAATCGGTAAATCTATCTTTCTTTTCATCATTCATCAAGTTTTCATCCATCAAACTTCATCTTGTTCTTATCGCACCACCCTACCTTGAAAATTCAAAAATTCAGAAACTTTAAAAATTCATAGCCGATTCATCTTAACTCTGTTTGCTTTGAAATTTCAGATTTGAGTTCCTTATAACTAGTAGTTATATCGAAAAATATCAGAAAAAAAAATAAAAAAAAAATTTCGACCAGAAACTTGTGATTTTTGTTTCGGACTCGTTTGAGATTGGAAAGCTGTGAAATTTGAGCTTTAGACTTCTTTTAGTTTGATCTTTCTGGGAAAAATATTGAAAAAAATCAAAAAAATATGTGGTATTATCGATTTTGGACATTAACTAGGGTTTTTGTTTGGAAATTTTTGGAATTAGGGTTTTCATTGGTGCAATTGATTCAATTTGTTGCTATTAACCCTAATTGATTGTGTGATTGAGATTCTTGGGTTGCTTTTGCTGTCAATTGAAATTTAATTTGAAGAATTTCAAGTCCTATTGGATTTAAGTGGTACAAAATAGGATTTAAGTGGTACTAGGGCTTTGAAGGCTTACCCAGGCGCGGGTTACCCTTGCCCAGGCGCGGGTTACCCTTGCCCAGGCGCGGGCTACACCAAGAGGTTTGGCAAGGCTTTTCCGCAACCTTACCCAGGCGCGGGTCACCCTTGCCCAGGCGCGGGTTACACCAGAAATTTTTGAAGATTGGTTTTGGTTTTTGATCACTTTTCTTTGATTCACAAAGAATTTTGCTACTAATTGTTTGTTCCTCAAGTAGGTCATGAGAAGAAATGGGTGCTCTAGGAGTTGCTCTTATTAGGACTATTGAAAGCTAGTAAAATGCATAATCTTGTGAGACCATCAAGAGAATAGTGGATCGCCAATCCATAGGATTTGAGTGCAAATACGAGAGCACAAGTCAAAGGTATAAACACACACACACACACTTGTGAGGATTTTAACTACTAACCTTTGTTCTTTTTGTAGGTACAATGGGAGATAGAAAAGAAGAACAAAATCATGATGTAAATACGAATGCCATGTTGTAACGAATCATGCAGCAACTTGGTACCATGACAACGAGATTGGAGGCATTAGAAACTCGAAATCCACAAGCTCAACAAGGAGGCAATGCCGCAATCAACAATGAGAGAATTCAACTTCCACCACCAAGACAAGTTGTTCGTCGGATGGATCCCATGGAGAGATTGAGGCAACAAGAGCTTGGAGGTCAAGCAATCAATGAAAACATTCGGCCTAGGAGGGGAGTTGAAAGGGAAGAGCCTAAAGACAACATCAAGTACAAAATCCCTAAATTCAATGGGAGAGGGTCACCATCGGATTACTTGGAGTGGGAGACAAAATTGGATATGTACTTTGATTATTATCCTCATGCCGAGCCTAAGAAAGTTCAAATTGCTACTCTTGAGTTTACGGAGAATGTTTTGAATTGGTGGAATCAATTAGTGCAATCAAGGAGAAGAAATTTGGAGAGGCCTATTGATACTTGGTTGGCATTAAAGAGTTTTATGACAAAGAGGTTTGTTCCAAGCTTCTATACTAATGGTCTTTATCAAGATTTACAATCTTTGAGGCAAGGAACAAGCAGTGTTGATGAGTATTACTTCGAGATGATGTTGTTAATGTCTAGGGCCGAAGTTGATGAAGCTCCACAAGCCACTATCGCAAGGTTTTTGGCGGGGTTGAATAGGGAAATTCATGACATTGTGGAGATGCAACAACACTATGATGTTGAGGAATTGCTTCAACATGCTATGAAGGCCGAAAGCCAAGTAAAGAGGAATAAGAGGAGCTTTGCATCATCATCAAGTTCATGAAAAACTCCAATCAAGAAAGGTGAGAAATCATCCAACAAAGAGAAGGAGTTGGCGCAAAAAGGAACAAGTCCTAAGACCGATTCTAAGTCTTCACCAAGTTCATCTTCTAAGAATCATGTTAAGTGTTTTAAGTGTCAAGGATTTGGTCATTATGCTAAGGATTGTGTTAACAAGAAAGTGATGTTTATGAATGACCAAGGAGAAATCGAAAGTGAAGATGAAGAGTTTACTCTAGGATCTAGTGGTGATGGAGATGATGAAGGTGATGCGCAAAGTGATAGTGATGATGGTGATGGATTGACACTTAAGAGTTTGGTTGCTAAGAGAACTTTGAGTGCTTATGTGAAAGAAGATGTGAATAATCAAAGAGAGAACTTGTTTCATACTAGGATGTATGTGAATGGGAAGCCTAGTAGTGTGATTATTGATGGTGGGAGTTGTATAAACATAGCTAGTGTTTATTTGGTAAAGGAGATGCAATTACCCACTACGAAACACCCTAAACCCTATAGCTTAGGTTGGATCAACGATAAAGAGGAGATTAGGGTTAACAAACAAGTTTTAGTTTCTCTTTCTTTGGGCAGGTACAAAGGAGATGTCTTGTGTGATATCTTGCCCATGCAAGCATGCCATGTATTACTTGGTCGACCATGGCAATATGACAACAAGGTCCATCATGATGGTGAGACAAACAAGTATACCCTCATGTGTGGTAAGAAGCTCTTTACTTTCATTCCTTTATCACCTCAAGAAACTTTAAAAGATTAATTAAAATTGAAAGAGGATTTTGCTAGGATGGATTCGGAATTTAGGGCTAAAGAAGAGGCTAAACATGCTAATTTGAATGTGAATTGCGATTTGGTTGATAAGCATGCTAACTCTAAGAAAGTTAATAAGGAGTGTATGTTAGCTACTAAGAGTGAGATTAAAGAAGCTTTGAATGATAATTCTGTTTTGATCTTGTTTTTGCTTATATATACACTTGTGAGCACTAACCACTTGGAAAAAGAGCTTCCAAGCAACATTGTTTCTCTTTTGAGTGATTATGTAGATGTGTTTCCTGAGGAGATTCCTAGTGGTTTACCACCAATTAGGGGGATTGAACATCAAATTGACTTCATCCCTGGGGCACAAATACCTAATAAGCCAGCTTATAGGACAAATCCTGAAGAAACAAAGGAATTGGAGAAGCAAGTTGGTGAGCTACTTCAAAAAGGGTTTGTGCGTGAAAGCCTTTCTCCATGTGCAGTTCCTATTTTGCTTGTCCTAAGAAGGATGGAATTTGGAGAATGTGTGTTGATTGTAGGGCAATAAACAATATAACAGTAAAGTATCGTCACCCTATTCCTAGATTAGATGATATGCTAGATGAATTGCATGGTGCTTGCTTATTTTCAAAGATTGATTTAAAGAGTGGATATCATCAAATTCACATGAAAGAGGGTGATGAATGGAAAACTGCCTTTAAAACTAAGTTAGGGTTGTATGGATGGTTAGTTATGCCTTTTGGATTGACTAATGCACCTAGTACATTCATGCGATTAATGAATCATGTTTTAAGAGCTTTTATTGGCAAGTTTGTTGTTGTTTATTTTGATGATATACTTGTGTGTAGCCGAAACCTAGATGAGCATGTTAAGCACTTACGTTGTGTGTTAGCTGTACTTAGGATTGAGAAATTATATGCTAACCTTAAGAAGTGCACCTTTTGCACAAACAAGCTTGTTTTTCTTGGTTTTGTGGTGTCATCGCAAGGTATAGAGGTTGATGAGGAAAAGATCAAGGCAATCAAAGATTGGCCAACTCCCACCAACGTTGGTCAAGTGAGATCTTTCCATGGACTAGCCGGATTCTATAGGAGGTTTGTTAAGGACTTTAGCATCTTAGCCACATCTATTACAAGTGTGATGAAGAAGAATGCACCATTCAAGTGGGGAAAAGAACAACAAGAAGCATTTGAGACCTTGAAGGAAAAATTAACTAATGCTCCTTTGCTTGTTTTGCCTAACTTTAAAAATACTTTTGAGATTGAATGTGATGCATCAGAGGTTGGAATTGGAGTTGTTTTGGTGCAAGGTGGGAAGCCCGTCGCATACTTTAGTGAGAAATTGAATGGGGCTGCATTGAACTATCCAACCTATGACAAAGAGTTATATGCTCCTGTAAGGGCGTTGCAAACTTGGCAACACTACTTATGGCCTAAGGAATTTGTGATTCATACGGATCATGAGAGCTTGAAGTATTTAAGAGGCCAACAAAAGTTGAACAAGAGACATGCTAAGTGGAGCGAGTTCATTGAAAGTTTTCCTTATGTTGTGCGATACAAACAAGGTAAGGAGAATGTTGTAGCCGATGCTTTATCAAGGAGGTATGTGTTACTTTCCATGCTTGATTCTAAGTTTCTTGCTTTTGAGTATATTAAGGAATTATATGCTAGTGATGTCTATTTTGGTGAAATCTTTAAAGCATGTGAAAATTCTGGATTTGGAAAGTATTACAAGCATGATGGATTTTTGTTTAAGGAATCTAGATTGTGTGTGCCTTCTTGTTCTTTGCGCATCTTGCTCATGAGGGAATCGCATGAAGGGGGTTTAATGGGTCACTTTGGAGTTGATAGAACATATGACATATTGCATGAACACTTCTTTTGGCCTAAGTTGCAACATGATGTAGGAAAGTATGTTGCTAGTTGCATTGTATGTTTACAAGCTAAATCAATATCTAAGCCTCATGGATTGTATACTCCTTTGCCTATTCCTCATGAACCATGGACTCATATTAGTATGGACTTTGTATTAGGTTTACCTCGATCTAGGAGAGGTAAAGATTATATCTTTGTGGTTGTTGATAGGTTTTCTAAGATGGCACACTTCATTGCATGCACTAAAACGGATGATGCCATTAATGTAGCTAATTTGTTCTTTAAAGAGATTGTTAGACTACATGGAATGCCTAGGACGATTGTAAGTGATAGAGATGCTAAGTTCTTAAGTCACTTTTGGAAAACTTTATGGGCTAAGTTGGGCACTAAGTTGTTATTTTCAACTACTTGTCATTCTCAAACCGATGGTCAAACTGAAGTAGTTAATAGGACTTTGTCAACTTTTCTTAGGGCATTAATTAAGAAGAACTTAAGAACTTGGGAGGATTGTCTACCTCATGTTGAATTTGCATACAATAGAAGCATACATAGCACTACTGGATTTTCACCTTTTGAAACAATGTATGGCTTTAATCCTTTAACCCCATTGGATTTGTTGAGTTTACCTTTGAGTGTGCAAGTCGACATGGATGGACAAAGGAAGGCCGATTATGTTAGGGAACTTCATGCTAGGGTTCGAGCTCAAATTGAGAAGAAAACACAGCACTACATGAAGGTTGCTAACAAGGGGCGCAAAGAGATCATCTTTGAACCTGAAGTTTGGGTTTGGTTGCGTCTAAGGAAGGAAAGGTTCCCTTAAAAGAGAAAGTCTAAGCTCTTACCTCGTGGAGATGGTCCATTCCAAGTATTGGCGAGGATTAAAAACAATGCCTACAAGCTAGATCTTCCAAGCGAATATGGCAATGTAAGTGCTACTTTTAATGTTTCAGACTTATCCTTGTTTGATAGTGATGCAGATTTGAGGACAAATCCTTTTCAAGGGAGAGGGGATGATGCGCCAAGGGCTTATCATGGTTTAGAAGAGCACAATGGAGCTAATGGAGATCATGTCTCGGAGTCTTTGGAAGCTGCAACGGTTGATCTCGGAATGAAGGAAAGCTTGGAGGAGCATAGAGATGCCACCATCGCACATGGCCAAGCACTTGACCGGCCACACCGGCTACATGACCCGGCCATGCCGATCGCACATGCCTGTCCACACCAGCCACATGATCCGGCCATGCCCATGCACGACCGGCCATGTGATCCTTTAGCCATTCCGCAAGGTCCAATGACAAGGGCTCGGGCTAAAAGGTTCAAGGAAGCTTTATTGGGCTTTGTTAGATCTCATCTTGGAGGTTTAGAGTCCATTGACGACCAATTGGAGAGCATTGAAGTTGACATCACCAAGAATATTCCCATCGATTCCAAGTTATACACTTTACCTGAAATCGATGATCATTAGTTCTTATGTTGTGTAATTCGGCCACATGGGCCTTTATTCTATCTTAGATTAGTTAATTATTTAGTTTGGACCTTGATTAGGGTTGGGCCTTGTTTAATTAAAGTCCAATCCTCATGTATTTTCCTATTGGTTGTATTTTAGTATAGTTTCTACAATAATCTATGTAAACCGCCCTTATGGCTTTAGGATTAGGAGGGGTTTGTGTTATCCTTGCCTATATAAAGGCATCAACCCCGTCTTGTAAACATAAGTTGAGTTGATTAATAAAGTTGAGGATTATTTTCCCAAATTGATTATCTTGGCTTCATTGTTCTAGTTTGAGCAAACTTAGGGTTCTTCAATCTTGTAGAGTCCTAGCAAGCAATTAGGTTGTGATTGCTTAATTGTTTGTGAATCTTGTGATCTTAGGTGTTCAATTGCAGGTCTAATTGAGGGTCTAAGGCTGACGAACGAAGGAGGGCTTATCTAGTGAAGATTGTCGACATACAAGTCTAGAAGTTTGGTGATTCAAGTTGATCTTTTGCGGGTCTCAAAGGTGGATTTGAACCGATTGCAACTAGATTCATATCAAGTGGTACTAGGGTTTCTAATTGATTGATTTGGTTGATTTGTGTTGTTTGATTGAGTTTTTGTGCAGCAAACTTGGAGAAGGAAATCGACTTAAGGAGCCTGCATAATTGGTTTGGATTTGGTTTAGATCACTTTCCTTTGATTAATAAAAATTTTGCTACTAATTGTTTGTTCCTCAAGTAGGTCACAAGAAGAAAGAAGCACTCTATCAAGTTGCTCTTATTAGGCCTATTGAAGCTAGTAAAAGGCATAATCTTGTGAGATCATTAAGAGAGTGGTGGACCGCCAATCCATAGGTTGAGTGCAAACACGAGAGCACAAAGGTATAGACACACACACACTCTTGTGAGGATTTTTGCTACTAACTTTTCTTTTGTGTAGGTACAATGGAAGAAGGAGAAAATTAGGAAGTAAACATGGCTACCATGTTGCAAACTATAATGCAACAACTTGGCACCTTGCCTACAAGAATGGATATGTTGGCTAATGCTCAACAAACAAGAGAGGCCCAAAATCAACAAAGGGCTAATCAAGCTCAACTTCCACCACCAAGGGAAGTAGCTAAGAGAGATCCTATGGAAAGTGAGGGTTCAAGTTCATCATCTAAGACTCACATTAAGCTTTTGAGTGAAGAAAAGGAGAATGATTTTTGCTTAGATTCTAGTGGGAATGGGGATGATAATAAGGCTGTAATTGGTGATGAGTTAGCTTCACTTAGTTTGGTTGCTAGGAGAACTTTGAGTGCCTGTGTGAAAGGGGATGTTCAAAGGGAGAATTTGTTTCACACTAGGATGTATGCGAATGGGAAGCCTAGTAGTGTGATTTTAGATGGAGAGAGTTGTACAAACATAGTTAGTGATTATTTAGTGAAAGAGTTACAACTAGCTACTTCTAAACATCCAAAACCCTATAGCTTAGGTTGGTTCAATGATAGAGAAGAAATTAGGGTTAACAAACAAGTTTTGGTTACTCTTTCTTTGGACAGGTACAAAGAGGATGTCTTGTGTGATGTGCTACCAATGCAAGCTTGTCATGTTTTGCTTGGGAAGCCTTTGCAATATGACAACAAGGTAAAACATGATGGTGAGACAAACAAGTACTCTTTTAAGTGTGGTAAAGTTCCTATCACTTTAGTTCATTTATCACTTCAAGAAGCTTTAAAAGATCAAATTAAATTGAGAGATGATTTTGCTAAATTGGATGCTGAATATAGGGCTAAAGAAAAGAGTAAATCCGAACCTAAAATTGATGATTGTTTTGATGATAAAACAACCTTAGTTGCAAAAGAGTGTTTTAGATGTTGTTTGCGATGATACTAAATCTAATTTGAGTGTTGTTTGCGATGACACTAAATTTGTTTTAGGTGTTGTTTGTGATGAAACAAAACCTGTTTTGGATGCTAATTGTAATGAAAACAAATCTGTTTTGGTTGATAAGAATGCTAGCTCTAAGAAAGTTGTTAAAGAGTGTATGTTAGCTACTAAAAGTGAGATTAAGAGTGCTTTACATGATAATTCTGTTTTGATCTTACTTTTGTTTCGAAATACACTAATGGGAACTAACAACTTGGCTGGAGATATTCCAAGCAATATTATGTCTCTTTTGAGTGATTTTGTAGGAATTGGAGTTGTTTTAATGCAAGGAGAGAAACCCGTAGCTTACTTTTGTGGGAAAATTCCTAGTGGATTTCCACCCATTAAAGAGATTGAATTCCATCAATATGTCATGCAATATGAGTTCATTGAGAGCTTTCCATATTTTGTGCGATATAAGCAAGATTTGAGGACAAATCTTCTTGAAAGGGGAGGGAATGATGCGCCTAAAGCTTATCATGGAGGGAATGATGCGCCAAGAACTTATCATGGACTTGAAGACAAGCATGGAGAGCATGGAAAGGATGTGCAAGTGCTGCAAGGAAGCATGGAGATGCATGAAGATCATGGAGATATTGATAAGCATGTTCCAAGCACCAAAAATATGCCATTCAATCCATTGAAGATGCCTAATGGTCCAATGACAAGATCAAGAGCTAAGAAGTTCAAGGATGCACTATTGGGCCATGTTCGAAGTCATCTTGATGATATGAAGATCATTCAAGTTCAATTGAAGTGCTTTGATGATGATTTGAGCAAGAAAACACCAATCAATTACAAGTTCATCACTTTGCTTGCTATTGATTCTAGATGGCCTGATTGACATCATGGCATGAGCCCATTAGCTTTAGTTGGCTTTGTTTGGGCTTAATTTTACCTTAGATTAGCTTATTTTTAAGTTTCGATATTATTTGGGTTAGGCCTTATTTGACTAAGTCTAATCCTTGTTTAATTATGCTTTTATTTCCTTTTCCTAGTTGGGCTTGGACTAGTTTTTCCCTAGCCCTTATGTTTGGACGAAAATTAGGGATTTATTTTAGGATTTTGGTTGACCCTATCACTATATAAGGCCACCAATATCTCTTGTAAAGATAAGTTGAGTTGATTAATAAAATTGAGGTTTATACACCCAAATTGATTATCTTAGTTCATTGTTCTAGTTTGAGCATACTTTAGGGTTCTTCAATCTTGTAGAGTCCTAGCAAACAGTTAGGTCTTGTGAGCTTAATTGTTTGTGAATCTTGTGATCTGTGTTCAATTTTAGGTCTAATTGAGGGTCTAAGGTCGGCGAACGAAGGAGGTTTACTTAGTGAAGATTGTCGACATACAAGTCTAGAAGTTTGGTGATTCAAGTTGATCTTTGACGAGTCTCAAAGGTGGATTTGAACCGATTGCAACTAGATTCGTATCACATCTATTGTAATTAGGTATGTTTTCTATTGTTAGATGAGATTCCTATATGCAAGGTAATCAAATCACAAGTAACAACTTAGAGTAGCCCTCTAAGAGAATTTTGGGAACAAGTTGAATGTTGCCTATATTAGTGAACATTGTCAATTGTTGGCTAAGATCTTTCTAGTTCTTAAAGCAACAAGTTACTTTAATCTAGTAGGCGTTTGGAACTAGGTTGGTACATCTGTTAGGATTTAGTTTAGGACGTGAGTCCGGACTAATGAAGACTAAGCAATGATAGGGATTAATGGTCGATGACGTTAATCTTCGCCATCTATTTATAAGTTAGATATTAATTTATGCCAAGGATCAAATCTTTTTATCCCAAGAGTGTGATTGTCTTGAAATTGGAATATTTATTTAATTTTTTCTTTAATCTCACTAGTATTTTATTTAGTTTAGTTAATTTCTCCATAAAACCCCCATTTTAGTTTAATTCACAACTTTAGGAAAGGTAATTAAAACAATAGTTCTCCGTGGGATCGACTCGTACTTATCCTATCCATAGGTTCGGTATGATTTTTATCTTTGGTGGAATACGACACCCATCAAATTTTGGCGCCGTTGCCGGGGAACTCATTTGTTTTGTTACTTTCCTTTAGTTTTGTTTTTTTTTTCGTATTTTGTTTTTTTTTTCGTTTTTGTTGATTTTCTTAACTCTGCAGGTTTAGGCATTATACGTTGCTTTACCAGTCACCCCTCCATTCAAGTGCTGAAGAATTATTGGTAAAATTTGGTTTCCTCATTCCTTGAACTAAAATTCTATTTTCTTTATTATGGAGCAATTTAGCGCTTATGATGGATTTTCTTACTATGACCCTTATTACAACCATTGTTCTTACAATTGAGGTTATGAAGATTATCAACCATATGAGCAGCATGGAGATCAACATTTTCATAGTTCCTACTATGAGGCATATACAAGTTATCACCAATTGGAGGAACAACAAATTCAATTCTCACAACAAGTTCAAGCTCCAAATTCAACCTTAGTGGCTTTAATGGTAAAACTTGTTGAGGGATAGTTATTACTTGAAAAAGGACAGGAACAAGAAATACAAGATCTCAGAAATCAAGTAGGATAACTTGTTGCTTCCTTAGGAAGGACCGAAGCTTACCTCAATGCCCTTGAGGAAGAAGAAAATGACGCATAGGAAGTGAACCAAGGTAAGAATAAAACTGAAAAAGAAGAGAAAACGAACTATGTTTCAACATTCGGGAAGGTTGAACTGGCATAATTCAGAAAATCTCCTAATTCAACCTCTGGAGAGGTTGAACTGGACCTTCGTAGAGGTCGAAATAGCAACTTGACTAAATGAACTTGATGAGATAACTTCTTCAGTTAATCAACCTCAACTCCTTCCCAAGCCAACTTTTAAGTATAAATTCTGCATCCAGAACCAATATGGTTGATAGATCTTCTCCGATTGAAATTTTGGGATGTGAGAATCAAGATTTCCTAGGGATTGAAATTTTTTTGAAGTTTGAGTGGTTCAATGGTGATTCATATGACGAATGGGTGACAATGGAGCCATTCTTTGAGAAGGATGATGCCTGCAAGTTTATCAATGTTGCTGAGATGCTGAGAATGCAAGAGGAGTCTAAAGCCAATTTATTTTATTCGAAGAAGCTCTTGCACAAACCCACCACAAAAACAACAAGGGCATTGGCGCTCTTGCACAAACCCATCGGAAACAACAATGGCATTGGCTTTACTAGCCATTCATGGAGTTCCTTTAAGCAAAATAGGTAACATCTTTCCATATCTCTTTAATTTTCTTTAATTTATTGTTTTTTAATTGTTTTTGTTTTAATTTTGAATTCTATGTTAATTAGCTTTTTAATTATTTTTTGCATATTCATATTTAGGACCTTATATAAGACATGTTATGATTATCCATGCTTATTGCTATGTTTGCTTGATTTACTGGATTGGGTGCACATTTTCTTGATAGATTATGTATTGCATATATCATGTTATTGATAATTGTTTCCCCACCTTTGTGCTTAATGTGTTGCTATTGATCTAACCAAAAAGATTTTTAAAATAATTCATTGATTTTTGAATTTTTTTTCAAAAATTCTAAAATTGTTTTGAGTACACACTGTCTTATCTCTTTGAATCATCTATGAAAGCTAGTTTGACATGGTTTAATTTAGTATTAAGGCATTTCTAATATAAGTCAAATTTTCATATGCAAGATTATTCTTTAATTGAATTTTATATGGGAGTTTTTCATAAAGTATCACTTCTACAACTTAACTATCCTTTCGAGGTGATTTATTTATTTAGCTCATTATCTTTTATAGTATACACTTGAACTAGTAAATATGCATTTTAGTACCGAGTTTGTGCCTAATTTTTGCCTACCCTTTTGAAAAACCATAGTAGTGAAACCCATTGTGCCTTTTTCTTGGTTATAGCCGATATTTGATATATTTCTAGTTTTCATTATCCCAAAGAACCCTAACCCTTTTAAAGAAAGACAAGTTTTCTCTTAGCCTTATTATCTCTTGATTGGTGAAGTTTGACTTGTTTCATCGTTGGTTCTTGGCTAAAGCGTTGGGATGGATCGGTTATTTGTGAGGGATTCCTACTATTCCTTAGTTGGAGATCCTATTTGAAGGTTTGAATTGAGGTCCAAGTTATTCAATTGTTTGATTTGAGAAGTGTCAAAAAATTGTAAAAAAAAAAGGAAAAGAAATCAAGCTAATGAGTAAAGCATGTAGTGGAAGAGCATAAAATGCAGCCACTATGCCTATCGTTGCTTGAGGTGAGAGAGCATATAAAATGCAACCACCAAGAAAATTCAAAAAAGAAGAAGAAGAGAAAATTGAAAAAAAAAGAACGAAAGAAAAAAAGACACTTGTACTTATAGTTATGGACATCCATTTGTGCATTCATTGTTTATAGTAAAGTTAAGAAGGGGAAGAAAGTTGAAGTTCATGGAGCCAAGTTTTGGGCTATTCATTAATATATTTTCCAATGATTATTTTCACTTCACCTTTCGTGAAATATTTTTGATATATCCTTTACCCCTTCTTTGATAGTCCATTTTACCCATGAGCCCCATTACAACACTTATTATTAATGCATTCTTGTTCTTGTGTATACTATGCTTTATTTCATTTTGAGCTAATTTTTAGTGGAGATTGGATTGTTTTGCAAGCCTATGGTAAGAATACTATTATGAATGGATTATAAATACTTATTAAGGTATGATGAACCCTATAATATTTTGATTGGATCTTTGAGCATATTTTAATTTGTTATATATTACTTTTGAATTTTTACTAACCTTTACTTTGCCTTTCTAGAATTAGTGGATAAATTTTTGAGATGACCTTTTTTGTACTCCACATTTTAAACTCTTCTTGATTAGAAACACATGTTTGGTTGATTATTTTAGCATCTACTTTCACATCAAGGATAGTGTGTTATTTAAGTGTGGGGGAGGGAGATGTCTATTGCAAAGGTCCATTCTTTTCATATTTTACTAGAGAAGGCTTTTTCAAAACTTTTGCTTCTCTAGTTAAATTTTTTGCATAATGTTTGTGGGTTTCATTCGAGTTAAGTAACCCTCAGCAGGCTATACTCCTCCTCCAGGGACACTTAGGGGTTTAAAGGCTTGTGGTTTATGCTAAAAACCATCGTATGCCTACGAAAGTGGAACTAAAACATTTGTTGCATATGATTTTCCTTTTTGATTTTAGAGTGTTTATTTGCATATGCATTTGTTTACTTTAGTTTAGTTTTTCTTTAAGTTGTTAGTCTTTGTTTTGTTTTCTAGCTTGCTAGGGACTAGCAAGATCTAAGTGTGGGGGAATTTGTTAGGCACATATTTTCTTATATTTCATATGTCAATTTGATTTGATTATGTGCCTATTTTTATGTACTTGATGCTTAATTTGTCCATATTTATGTTTTAGGTACATCTTGGAGTGCTTCAAGGCAAAAGGAGCTCAATTGGAGTTGTTTAGACTAAGCTGGCAAAATTTCTGTTTCAACCTTCAGAAGGTTGAACTCGACCTGAATATGGGTCGAAGCAGCTTGTGCGGAAATAAGTTCTGGAAGCAAGGAATTTCGTGGATTTACACCTCTTTTGGGCAAAATCTCTTACAGGCTTTTAATCTCTTCATATTTTAAGCCTAGAGAAAGACTCCAATACCCTTATACTTAATTTTATTAGTCTTAGGCAATTATGTAATTTATTATTTATTATTTTAATTAGGTTAAGCTCTTATTTAAAGAGCTAGCCACCAACGTTATTGATTATTCCAATTCTAGTTTTTAGGTTTACGTTATTTTAGTGTTCTCCAAACTCAAGAATAGAGATTTTCTTTATTCCTGACTTTTTGTAATTTTTCTTTTCTAGTTAATTCAATTTTAAGACTTTCAATCTCTTGGATATTTGATTTGTGAGGCTCTGTGCTTATTCATCTATCTTGTAAGTATTTCAATTTTCTCTGAATTGTTGGAATGATTTCATGCTTGATTATGTAGAATGGCCATCTATTGTAATTAGGTATGTTTTCTATTGTTAGATGAGATTCTTATATGCAATCGTAGGTAATCAAATCACAAGTAACAAGTTAGAGTAGCCCTCTAAGAGAATCTTGGAAATAGGTTGAATGTTGCCTATATTAGTGAACATTGTCTATTGTTGGGTAAGATCTTTCTAGTTCTTAAAGCAACGGGTTACTTGAATCTAGTAGACGTTTGGAACTAGGTTAGTACACCTGTTAGGATTTAGTTTAGGGCTTGAGTTAGGACTAATGAAGACTAAGCAAAGATAGGGATTAGTGGTCAATGACGTTAATCTACGCCATCTATTTATAAGTTAGATATTAATTGATGCCAAGGATCAAATCTTTTTATCCCAAGAGTGCGATTGTCTTGAAATTGGAATATTTATTTAATTATTTCTTTGATCTGACTAATATTTTATTTTGTGTTTTATTTAGTTTAGTTAATTTCTCCATAAAACCCACATTTTAGTTTAATTCACAACTTCAGGAAAGGTAATTAAAACAATAGTTCCATGTGAGATCAACTCGTACTTACCCCACCCATCAGTAGTGCAACAACGCATACCGACCTTAAGCAAAAGGAAATTTTCTCTCATTTGATAATGAGAAAATCAAATGTTAGTAGTATATCGGGTAGTGCAAATCTGATTGAAGGCTCCAGAAGAGCTAGTATTGTTTTATTTGGAGGAACAAAATTCCAAATTAATGATGCATTATATTCTACCAAGTCTCAAAGGAATTTGTTAAGCATTAAGGATATCCGCCGAAATGGATACCACATTGAGACAGCAAATGAAGAAAATAAAGAATGTCTTTTCATAAAAGAAACACGATTTCGGGTAAGAAATGTATATTTGAGAAATTACCCGCATTATCCTCCGGATTATATATTACTCATTTATTAGTAAGATTGAAGCATATGCTTTTGTAAACCAGAAGTTTAATGATCACAATATTTTTATTGTTTGGCATGACCGGTTAGGCCATTCCAGTTCAATTATGATGCAAAAATAATTGAGAATTCATATGGATATACAGTTATACACTAAAGAACCAGAAGACTCTTCAATCCAATGATTTCTCATGTGTTACTTGTTCTCAAGGAAAGTTTATTATTAGACCATCAACAAGCAACATAGGGACTGAATCCCTTACATTTTTAGAACAAATACAAAGCGATATTTGTCGATCAATACATCCATCATGTGGACCATTCAGATATTTTATGGTTTTAATTGATGCATCAACATGATGGTCACGTGTATGTTTATTATCAACTTGTAACTTGTCGTTTGCGAGATTGCTTGCTCAATTGATGCGATTACGAGCACATTTTCCTGATTTTCCAATCAAGAAAATACGCCTTGATAATGCTGGTGAATTTACTTCTAAAGCTTTCAATGATTATTGCAATTCTATTGGCGTTGATGTTGAACATCCTGTAGCACATGTTCATGCAGAAAATGGTCTAGCAGAATCATTTATCAAACGTCTGCAATTAATTGCATGGCCAATACTTATGACAACAAAACATCCAATTTTTGGTTGGGGCCATGCTATTTTTGCATGCCGCAACACTGATTCGTATTAGGCCAACAAATTATAATACATACTCCCCTTTACAAATGGTTTTTGGTCAGGAACCTAATATTTCCCATCCTAAAATTTTTTTATGTGTAGTATATGTTCCAATTGCTCCACCACAACGCATAAAAGATGGGACCTCAAAAGAGGTTGGAAATTTATGTTGGGTTTGAATCCCCATCTATCATCAAATATCTTGAACTATCAACTGAAAGTTGATTTACGGCCCGGTTTGCCAATTGTCATTTTGATGAATCTGTTTTCCCAACATTAAAGGGAGAAACTAAGCAATTGAAAAAGGGGAATTAGTTGGAATGAATTATCGTTATCTCATCTCGATCCTCGTAAAAAAGAATGTGAACTTCAAGTTTAAAAGATAATTCATTTACAAGGCAAATGTCAGACGCCTTTACTGACCCAAAGAAAGCGACTAAGTCACATATACCAGCTGCTAATGCTTCGATCAAACTTGATATCCCAGTCGGATAACTTTGTATAGCAAATGAGTCTAAACCACACCTGAAGCATGGTAGACCTGTCGGTTCCAAAGATAAAATTCCTCGAAAACGAAAATGAGCTAAAAATCAAGATGGTCAAATTGAGGATAAGGTTACTCTAGAAAAGTCCACTCCTGAAGAGATTACTCCAGAAGAGTTCATAGGCATAATTAATAATTTAGTTCCAGAACAACAGCAGGTACCTGATAATTGTGAAAATGAGGTGATCTCAACGTTGACGATACCTGATAATTATGCCTTGAACGGAATTCGATGGAACCGAAATGAAGTCAACTTAGCGATACTTTTTCGTATCATATAGCGCTGGATGTAATAGATGACAATGAGGATCAAGATCCAAAGTCTATGAAAGAATGAATGCAAAGAAATTTTTGGGCAAAATGGAAAGACGCAATTAAGGGAGAATTAAGAACGAAAAGTTTTTGGACTTGTAGTCCGTACATATGAAGATGTACAACTGGTCGGATACAAATGGGTTTATGTGAGAGCGAAATGAAAATGGTGAAATAGTGAGATATAAGGGTTGCCTAAAGCTTCTCACATTGACCTGGCATTGATTATGAGAAAACATACTCACTTGTGGTGGATGCGACAACTTTTCGTTATTTAATTAGTCTGGCAGTCCATGAATGACTTGATTAGCGCCAAATGAATGTTGTTACAACCTATTTATATGGCTCACTTGATACTGATAATTATATGAAACTCCTTGAAGGATTCAATTTTCTTGAAGCATATAAGTCAGATTCTCAAGAAAAACTACTCAATCAAGTTGAATGAATCCCTTTGTGGATTAAAGCAATATAAGCGTACGTGGTATAATCGCCTTAGTGAATATCTGTTGAAGGATGGATACAAGAATGACCTTATTTATCCATGTATCTTTATGAAAAGATCTGGAAATAAGTATCTTATAATTGTTGTTTATGTTATGACATAAATATCATTGGAACTCCTAAAGAGCTTCCAAAAGTTGTCCAGTGACTAAAGAAAGAATTTGAAATGAAGGATCTTGGAAGAACAAAATTTTGCCTTAGGTTGCAAATTGAGCATTTTAAAGTATGAAATTTTTGTGCACCAAGGTACTTATCTAACAAAAGTGCTCAAACGGTTCTATATGCATAAATCACATCCATTAAGTTCTCCAATGGTTGTGGGATCTTTAAATGTAAAAAAAGATCCTTTTATTCGAATGTACCCACGAAAGAATTGGTTATGCAGATGCTAGATATCTTTTCTGACCCTCATAATGATTGTTCTCAAACTGACTATTTGTTTACATTTGGCAGTCTTGCCATTTCATGGCGTTCAATGAAGCAAACTATAAAAGCCACATCATCAAATTATGCAGAATTTAGTAACACATGAGGAAAGCCGAGAATGTGTTTGGTTAAGGTTTATGGTAAAACACATTCATGAGACATGTGGCTTATCTTCTGCAAAAATGATTTTGACGATCATATATGATGATAATAGTGCTTGTATTGCTCAATTGAAAGATGAGCGTATCAAATGAGATAGGACAAAACATATATCACCAAAATTCTTCTTCCCACATGATTCAGAAGAATGGTAATGTTGAGGTTCAACAAATTCACTCATGTGATAACCTGGCAGATTTATTCACTAAGGTAAGTCCTACTATAATATTTGAGAAACTTGTCCACCATATTGGAGTCTGTAAACTCAAAGATCTTAAATGATGTTATCATGAGGGGGAGTTAAATATATAAAAGGTATACTAAATAGATTACCATATATAATAATAATAATAATATCTTAATTTTCGTTGAATTCTCAATATTGGATGCTAGACATTGATTGATTTATTCTGAATTGTAATTTTACCCTTAAAAAAATTACTATTATTATTATTGCACCCATAAGGTATCATTTTGTTAACCAACTTTTTTAATTTAATATATATATATATATATACACACACACACATACATACACACATAGATTATGTCCCTAATGATTGTGGATTTATGTATGCATGTATTATGGTAGCTTCAAAATTTTTAGTGATGCTCAATTGGCCATGTATTAATTAATACATATATAATATTTAAAAAAAAAGAAAAAGAAGGCAAAAATAAACATTCTTAAAAAGTTGACATCAATACATTAGAACCTTGCTTAAAGATTATGGCAGATGTACCAAAGGCCCAAGAAGATTTGCCACCATGTAAGAACATTTGTGTAATCAT
>AWWV01011349.1:0-13596 GCA_001974805.1 Corchorus capsularis
TTATAATAATAATAATAATAATAATAATAATAATAATAATAATAATAATAATGATGATGATGATGATGATGATGATGACATTGTTAAATCCTTTTACAAATCATTCATAATTTCAATATCTTGTGATTAAGCAAACAATTGTTTCAACTTAATATCCATGTAATAATTTCTCACCAAAAAAATCCATTTAATAATTTTTATGTAGAATCTGATTTTTGTCAAGTACTAACTCTATTTCGGGACATGGTAATGAAGGGAAACCAAAAATAAAACAAATACGCAAAGGAAAATAAAAACGGTTCCCAATCAGGATTCTTACGAAGATGAGTCAAGTTCTGATAGAAAGTATATCTTAGGAAGCGAAATCAAAAAACGATTTGGAGTTCAAAACCACTGTAGCGAAATCCTTCTTGGTTCCCACCTCTAAGGAGTCCACATGATCAATAGGCAATCAAGATTGAAGCTTGAGTCTCTTTCGTGTTGTACTAGCAAAACGTCAGTGAGTTTTCTTTTCAGAAAAGGTTGACGGCTTAGAGTATGTGTTAGTCTGTTCCCTAGGTAAAATAACACTTATTTATACTTAGGTTAAGATCAATTTGATGGACTGTGATTAAACTCTTTAATCATGATAATTGGGCCACTAATTTGGGTTTAATGGACCAATTACTTAATTGGTCTTTTGGGCATAACCCAACAATCTCCCACTTGCACTAAGACCCATAATCCAATGTCAACCTTTCTGTACTTCATTACCCAGTCGATCTAAGTGTGCGACTCATTAGGTTCTTATAACGTTAGCAATGACAAGATATCTTAATGCCACAAGCAATGAGCGGTGTTTAGCAACACATCATTGCTACCTAAGTTACAAGAATATCCCGATTCGATATAACCTTATCTGTGATCAACGTTACCGTGTTGCTTAATCCCTTTGTCCTTGATAACTAGATTGAACACAGGTCATGGATTCTGTCATACTTGTATAGTTCAATCTTTATCCTGAATGGATTATTTTTAACAAATGCAATTGATATCTCATATCAATTCATTTTAGCACGGCCATGCATATCTAATCCCACTCGATCAACCGGCCCAATATATCACTCTTGTTATATAGGACGGACAAATTCTATCTTGATCATGCACATTCCTCTGCAGGATTTGTAGCACACCCAATTATAGCCTTTATAGTTCACCCAGTTACGAGTGACGTTTGACTATATTACAGCATACGACTTATCATGTAGGAATCTATGATGATCTCAAGTCAAAGGATCACATACACCATTGTCACTTTGAGAATAGCTTATGACATTCATATAACAATCCATGTAGCATTCTCATGTCGGGTCGGCCTAGTACATCTGTTCTCCAACATGTGCCCACATGTTGACTTGATATCTCATATCCACGACAACCAATTGCCATCAGTCACTACACGTAATAGTCTCAATGTATTACTGCCGTCCTAATCCTCAATAATACTTGACTAGGGACTTTTAAGAATAATATCATAATTATTCTAAGGACGTTATTATATTTGCATACATTACGCAGACTTCATATGAAATATAATAATGGAATTTGCTATAGAATATGTAATGTGAGCATGATAAATGTTTATAAAACATAATCAATTATTAGGTTTCAAGTAATATACCAATGAAACCAAAGCCAATCACTAATGTATCTAATACCAAGTGAGCCAATATGACGATCATGCTTCTTCTGCGTCAGAAGCTTCGTTAATGGACGATTTGGAAGCTTGCATCTGTGTAATGTCTCACAGTGAGCTCTTCCTCACCTCCATATATCAAGAATGTATCCTTAGTTCTTTTCAAGTACTTAAGGATATACTTGACAACAATCCAATGACCTTTACCTAGGTTAGGTTGGTACCTGCTCGTCATGCACAAGGCATATGAAACATCAGGGCGAATACATAACATGGCATACATGATAGATCCAATAGGTGATGCATATGGAATCTGACTCATGCGCTCTCTCTCCTTTTGTGTCACAGGACATTGATCTTTTGAGAGAGTAATGCCATGTGTTATAGGTGTGAACCCTTGCTTAGGTTCTTGCATGATAAACCGTTTTAGCAACTTTTCTATGTATGTACTCTGACTTAGGCCAAGTAATCTCCTTGATCTATCTCTATAGATCTTGACACCTAGCACATAGTTTGCTTAACCTAAGTCTTTTAGAGAGAAACATTTCCCTAACCAAGTCTTCACAGACTTTAAAGTAGGGATGTCATTCCCAATGAGAAGTATGTTATCTACATACAATACCAAGAAAACAATTATGCTCACTAACCTACTTGTAAACACGAGGCTCATCTTCGTTTTTAATGAAACCAAACTCTTTAACCGCATCGTTAAAACGAAGATTCCAGCATCAAGAAGCTTTCTTCACTCCATAAATGGATCTTTGTCGTTTACAAATTTTTTCAGCATTTTCTAGAGTGACAAAACATTCAGGTTGTGTCATGTACACATCCTCATAAAGATTCCCATTAAGGAAGGCGGTTTTGACATCCATTTGCCAAATTTCAAAATCATAAAATACAACTATCACAAGCAAAATCCGAATAGATTTGAACAGCGCAATTGACGAAAAGGTCTCATCATAATCAACACCATGAGTTTGTCAAAAATCTTTAGCGACCAATCGCCCTTTATAGGTATGTACATTACCATCCATGTAGGTCTTCTTTTTGAAAACCCAATTGCACCCTATGGGCTTTATCCTTTCAAGTGGGTCAACCAAGGTCCATACTTGGTTGGCATACAAGGAATACATTTCGAATTTCATGGCCTTAAGCCATTTCTCAGATTCTGGGCCTGTTACCTCTTCTTGGTAGGTTGTGGGCTCATCTTGATCCATGAGCAAAACATCACCGTGATGAGTTATGCATAAAGCATACCTCACAAATAAACGATATGTTCATACAGACCTACGCAATGGCTGTGTTTCTAGAGTTGTATCTTGTTCCTCAACAACTTGTGGAATTTGCTCTGATTCACATTCCACAACAATTTGTGAATTATCTTCAATTGCCATTTGAGGTTCAGTGTCTTGTTGTTGTTCTCGAACTTCTTCGAGCTCTATTTTATTCCCATTAGTCTTTCCAGTGATAAATTCTCTTTCAAGAAAAAACACATGTACGAGCAACAAACACTTTATTCTCGGTGGAATTATAGAAATAGTATCCTTTAGTTTGTTTAGGATACCCAACAAACAAACACTTTTCAGATTTGGGTTCAAGCTTGTTCGATGTTTGGCATTTTACATAAGTCTTACATCTCCAAATCTTCAGAAAAGACATATTGGGGTGTTTCCCGGTCCACATCTCATATGGTGTCTTTTGAACCGATTTTGATGGAACACGGTTCATTGTGAAAGCAGCAGTTTGTAATGCATGTCCCCAAAAGGAAACTGGAAGATTTGCATGACTCATCATTGATCGAACCATGTCTAACAAAGTTCGGTTCCTCCTTTCCGCAACTCCATTCCATTGTGGTGTGGTAGGAGAAGTGAGTTGTGAGACTATCCCACACTCCTTCAAACAGTCAAGAAATTCTTGGCTTAAATATTTTCCATTACGATCAGATCGAAGTGCCTTGATACTTTTGCCAAGTTGGTTTTGTACTTCATTCTTAAATTCCTTGAACTTTTCAAAGGCTTCATATTTGTGTTTCATAAGATACACATATCCATATCTACTGAAGTCAATAGTAAATGTAATGAAATACTGGTAACCCCCTCTAACTTGTTTGTTTAAAGGTACACAAACATCAGTTTGTATGCGGCCTAATAAATCACTAGCTTTCACACTTTGTTTGGTGAAAGGAGCTTTGGTCATCTTACCGACTGAACAAGGGTCGCATATCTCATATTGTTCAAAATCAAAAGACTATAAGAATCCATCTTTATGAAATCTTGATACGCGTTTCTCATTTATATAGCCCAAGCGACAATGCCAGAGATAAGTTGGATTAGAATCATTAGATTTAATCATTTTAGCATTTATGTTAAAGATGGCCATATCTAATCTAGAACATAAAGACCATTAATTAAATGTGCACAACCATAATAAATATCATTGAAATAAATAGAACAACATTTGTTCTTTATCACAATTGAAAAACCTAGCTTGTCCAAACAAGCAATAGAAATTATGTTTCTAGCAATGGAAGGCAAATAAAAACAATCCTCAAGTTCCAGTTCAAGCCCAGTGGCTAAAGATAAAACATATGTCCCTACAATTAAAGCAGCAACTCTTGCTCCATTTTCAACTCGTAGGTCCACATATCACCCTTAGCCAATGTTCTACTCCTTTTGAGTCCCTCCACATTTTCACAAATGTGAGAACCACATCCAGTATCTGATACCCATGATGTAGAAGTAGATAAATTGACTTTTATAACATAAATACCTGAAGTGAAAGTCTCACTTCCCTTCTTTTTCTTGTTCAGCTCTTCCAGGTAAACCTTACGGTTCCTATTTCAATGGCCGATCTCACCGCAATGGAAACAACTCCCTTCTTTGGTCACGCCACCCTTAGACTTGAGTGCAACAACAATTTGCTTGGACTTTCCAACAGCTTTTTCATCGTTAACCTTTGGTTTGAATTTGCCATTGGCCTTTTTCTTGCCCTTTTTAACCATCAAAATGGTATTGGGCTTGGCTTTTTTTCATGTTTTCTTTAGCAAATCTCAACATGCTAAGCAATTCGGGCAATGGCTTGTCAATTTCATTCATGTTGTAATTCATGATGAATTGACTGTAACTCTCAAGCAACGATTGCAGAATTACATCAGTGGCCAACTCTTGGCCCAAAGGGAATCCCAATCTCTCAAGGCTTTCAACATAGCCTATCATCTTGAGAACATGTGTTCCCACGGGAGTCCCCTCAGCCATTTTACATCCAAACAAGGCTTTAGAGACATCAAATCTTTCTTGCCTAGTTTGCCCCTGATAAAGTTGTTTTAGATGCTCAATCATATCGAAAGTATCATCTCCTCATGATGCTTCTAAAGATCAAGAATCATGGTGGCAAGCATAAGGCAAGCGACGTCTAAAGCGTCATCTTGATGCTTCTTATAAGCATCCCTTTCAGCCCTTGGGGCACTAGCAAGTGGTTCCTCAAAAAGGGGTTTTTCAAGGACATACAGTTTCCTTTCTTGTTTGAGGCTATCCTCCAATTTCTTTATTAGTCCAGGAAATTTAACCCGTTCAGTTTGTCCTTCTCAAGGACAGATCGCAGTGAAAGTGTGTTGGACGTAGAGGTGACCATAGTTCGGTTCAAACCGTAGAACCGAATCGGAACAGTGGTCACAAGAACCTAACTGAAACCGCTAAAAAAGGTTCTCATTAGTAAGGTTCCACATATATGGAACCATAACCGAAACCGAACCGGAACCGAAACCGTCCATATTTTAATTATTTTTATTATTAATATATTTATAAAATCTATAATATATATTAGTTATCTTAATTAATTTCCTTAATTTAGTGTTAATAGACATGTTATTTGATATTTACTTATATATTTTACTTTTTTAAACATAAAATTAATTACTTAACTAAATATTACATTATTTTTTCAAAATATTCCTAAATAAAAAAGGTTTTGGTTTGGAACCAAAACTGAACCGAGAACCGACAGTTCCGAAACCGGAACCTTACTCAAAGGTTAAGATTCCGGTTCCAAGCTTTTCAAGAACCGGAACTGGAACCGAACTGTGGTCACCTTTAGTTGGACGTGTTTGTTGCCATATGGTAATCCATAACAAAATATACAAATAAATAGCATGCTTTATATTCATTTAATTTAATATGGCGATTTAAATCAAATGAATAATTCTCACTATTTTACTCGAGTTAATAACCCTCACTATTAATTCGGAAAATCCTACTATAGAATTTTCTAGTGGGCCAAGATCCATATTTCACCTAAAGTTGAGTAAGCTTTGGCTGAACACCCAAATTTGGCTATTTAGGTAGGCAACTCTTGCCAATTGCATCTCATGCAACTCTTGGATAGTTGGGTGAACACCTCTTGTTCTAATTTCATCTTATGAATGTCCCAACTCATTGCCTCTAGGTCCCCAATCCTATTGAGATGATCTAGTTAAGTCGGGCCCAATGTTAGCTATTCGGATATTACTATTATCCTTTCGCGTCTTACCAAGATTGAATTATGTACTTTGCTATGGCAAACCTACAAAATTCGATCTAGGCTTTGACGAGAGCCATACATTGGAAGGCTTTCTTGACTTAATGTTTTTTCTTTTTAGGGATTTTTTGATTAGTGATCTCACCAATTTGAACTTGATAAAATTATTGATCATATCCATTACCAATAAGCATGCATCCCATTTAATCATGTATCTCATACATAAATAAATGCAAGAAATAAACATAACATGGTTATAGTTCAATCTACATCGATTCTCTCAAGCGAAAAGAGAATCGACAATGGTCAACCTAGGGGTATATCTAGCTTCTTCAAGCTCCTCCTTGTTCTCCCATGCATGATCCTCATGTTGCTTTCTCGCTTGAACACCTTCAGCCTTAAATTTAACCTAATACTACACTCTACATATAGCAGAAAATTTGATTTACATTCGAGGGGAGTAAGATGAGAAGAGAATGTACAAGGAGAGTTATATATAGAGAAAGGCATGATACGCAGGCCGTATTTTAAAATTACAACCCTTGTAAAACCTATGGTCATGGGGCTATAACCATGCACCATGCTCAAAAAACATAACACCATGCTATTTCATAAACAACAAATCAAAACCAATTTTATTTGACTTTTGAATTGCAAAAAGTTAAGAACAATTTCTTCCATTGTTGATCTAATATATACCAAGTGGCATGAATCAAATTTGTGTCTTAGATTAGCCACAAGTTTTCATAAAACATGAGTCATTGTACTCTGTCCAGAAAATTCCAGCAAGTAGTCATGAGAAAGAAAACTCCGATTCACTAACTTTTAGGGATCGAAAAATTCTAAAATTTTCCAGATCTGTAGCTCAACCATTCAAATACAACATACTAAAACTTCAGCTGAAAATTCGACCTATAACCCATTCAATTAGACAATCTAAATTGGGTTAGGAAATCTGTTATAGAATTTTCCAGATTCAACGACATTGGGGGGAAAAATTCTAAACTCTAACTTTTAGTGATCCAAAAATTTTGAAATTTTAACTATAATTAGTTTAACCATTAAACTAAAACATATTAAAAATTCAGCTTAAAATTCGTTCTACAACAACCACAAAAGGCTTGTCGAAATTTTGACCAGAAACATTTTCTAGTGTTTTTTCAGAACTATCGACACTCAACGAAAGGATTCCAAACACGACCTTTTCATGCTTAGAATATTCTGAAAATTTACATCGATCTAGTTTAACCATTAAAGTAGAACATGTTAAGAAATCAGAATTAAATTTTAAGGCTAAGGTTGTCAAATGAATTTTACATATCACATATGAAGCAAATTACATAAATGGAAATCATAACCAGAAATCATGCGATTCCACCAATCCAACTTGGGACTTCGTAAGTCGCTTTGATACCAATGAAGGGAAATCGAAAACAAAACAAATACGCAGCGGAAAATAAAATAGTTTCCCAACCAGGATCCTTACGAAGATGAGCTAAGTGGTGATAGAAAGTATACCTTAAAAAGCGAAATCACAAAACGGTTTGGAGTTTGAAACCAGTATAGCGAAATCTTTCTTGGTTCCCACCTCTAAGGAGTCCACACGATCAACAAGCAATCAAGATTGAAACTTGAGTCTATTTCGTGTTGTACTAGCAAAATTTCAGAGAGTTTTCTTTTCAGAAACGGTTGACGGCTTAGAATATGTGCTAGCCTATTCCCTAGGTAAAATAACACTTATTTATACCTAGGTTAAGATCAATTTGATGGATCATGATTAAAGAGTTTAATCATGATAACTGGGCCACTAATTTGAGTTTAATGGACCAATTATTTATTTGGTCTTTTGGGTATAACCCAACAGGTAAATTGGGGGTTGCAGTGGTCGGAGAGAGTGGTGGACATCATGCTAGTGTCTTGCAGGATAGTCGGGTTCCAGGTGGCGTTGATGGAAGTGCCACTGATCGGTCGTTTAACAATCATAAAAATAATCCCCACAAAAACTAACTAAACTAGTTAGGGCAAGTAGGGGTCGAATCCCAGAGAGAAGGGTTATAATCTGGAGATCTTTTCCAAAGAATATCTCTTTTCCAAAAATCACTTAGAAAACAGGGGATTAAAAAGATTAATTAATAAGAAAGCAATTAAACTAAAAACAAAGCAAAGTAAATTAAATCTAAATCTGGGGCAAATTATAAAGCAAATAATAATTAAAAAGCATACTTCTTCTCCGATGGTATGAATCAATCAGATTAACTATGGATCATTGACTTAAAAGGTGAATTTAGCATCTTATTCTTGATTGACAACTGGTCCAGGAGGTTATCCCAACATGTATATTAGATAAGAGGCCGATCAAAGCTGCAGTTATCCCTTTTATTCCTTCAGCAATCGATTACTTTCTCAGGGCTTAAAGATTGCTTGAGAACAAAGCATTAAGAATAATTAATTTTACATACATGCCTACAAGTAGAACCATACAAAGAGAAATTTCTCGCCCTCCGATAAACAAACGCCTATCAGGCAGCGATCAAACAAACCCGATTTGCTACCATAAGTCAAACTCGGAGGTCAAGCCTTATTTGACTAGCAGTAGATCTATCTTAGTGGCCACAATAAGATTTAAGATCTTAAAATAAAATAGGGTTTTGCCTACAATCATCAAGAACTTAACACTAAATTATAAGTATAGAAATCTCACCATAATCAATTGATTTAATTCACCAAAAGATAAGAAGTATTAAGGGTTTAGCTACTCATGGACTTAGGAAAATCCATGAGAGGCATAAGAAAACTTACAGGACTAGAGATGACGATTTCTCCTCCTTGAAAACCTAGGTTTATCGCACCCCTCTATGGTTAGAGAGGGTGTCGACTCCCCTACCTAAAAACTAGAGAAAAACTAAACTAAAGAAAGGTAGAAAAAGAGAATTATGTGTATCTATGATATGTGTGTGATTTGTGATACAGGAGATGGCTATTTATAGTGGAGGAATAACCTAAATACTCCAATTAGACTTAGGAAAGGACTAGGACGGTTCTAGGGGATGACTTGGTCTCCAAGTTGGATTAGATGTCTTCCTAGAGTAGAATCCAAGTCAAAAAAGGATTCTGGAATTTTCTGGATTTCTGCAGAAAATTCAACGGCAGATTCGGGCTTGAAGATGGCAGATCTGGGATTTGGACTTCAAAGGAAAGTTATAGAGCTCGGAATTAGCTTTCCAACGGCTACTCATGGGCTTAAAACAGACATCTGAGCAGAAAGTTATGGTCTTTCTACCGAGACTGCGCTGATTCCTTCTCCAAATAGGACTAGTTACGAGAAATTACGGGATTTGGATATTTTGGAGGGTCCATGCGGCACCAATTGGGAGTTTATCTCCAATTGTGGACTTATATGGGCTGAGTATCATCCCATATAAATTATCCAAAAATTGTTAACTTCCGGGCTTCTTCTGAGCTTGGCTTTAATCCTTTGCAAATAAGCTCCAAATCTTCAATCTTCCTTCTTGAAATAATTCTTCAATGGTCTTCAAATCTTCAAAATATCTTCAAGAAATCTTCAAACACGAACTTCGAATCTTCAAATCCATAGTTGAGTAAAAAGTCACTAAAATAGCTCCAAAAAGAGTGAAAAACAATAAGTTTTCACTTTTCTTGTCTTTAAGACCTAAAAACACAAATACTTGCAAAATCGGGTAAAAATACATATAAAAGTGGCAAAAAGTATATAAAAATAGCTATAAATATATGCATAATTTTAGCTCGATCATATTTTCCCCCACACTAAACCTTTGCTAGTCCCTAGGAAACTAGTGTACACAAACTAAAATTAAGACTCACTAAACTTAAGCTAAATGAACTTACATTCAAATCTTTTTGAAAAACTTTGAATACATACATATATCAAGGATCAATTCAATTATCAAATCAGAATAACAAAGAATATTAAGAGTATCAAATTCAAAGTATCAAGATATAGCAAGCATCCTTATTCTTAAGTAACCATAATCAAAGTAGTTCTAATCACTTATCATTCATCAAACCCATAACTACTTCTTTCTATAAGCTTATGTCTTTATCTTTATATCCACTACTCAAACGATTGCATATCATGAATACAAATCAAGAATTTCGCATGGGTTATAATGATTTTCAAAGGGTAATTGTTGTTTAGAAAAGTGAGGTTACTAACCTCAAAGTGTTCCATGATTAGGGGTTACTAACGCCCTTTATTTTATTTTGAGGCTACTAGCACTCTAGAGGGACAATATTTCTGCCGATCCATGCCTCTTATCCTCTTTCCAAGGGTTACTAACTCCTTTTGTTTAAAGAGAAGAGTGACGACAATGGATTTTTTTTTTAAATTTTTAAGGCAGAAGATATCTCTTCTCCTCTTGCATGAAAAACATTTTTTTTATGTAAAAGATTTTTTTAACTACTTTTTTATATAAATAGTCCCCCACACTTATTCTCAACATATCCATAAAATACTCTCATAAGTGTAGTTTCAATGAAAATTAAACACAAGTTCTAAAAATAGGCAATCATAAAAATAATCCATGGTAAGCAATTATCACAAACTTCAATTATACCTAATCTAAGAAATAAGATATCATGCTATAAATTAATTAATGAATCAAACATTCTTAAGAATTCTAAGTAATCATCAATCATAAATTAAATCAATAACTCAATACATATATGAAAAATTCAAAATTTAGCAAAATTTTCGAAAAATTATGCCATTTTCTATGTATATGCAGACTCTCTCCCCCACACTTAAAAGATACATTGTCCTCAATGTATGAACAAGTGTGGAAATTATAGCAAAAATATATATGCATCTTTAAATCTTAATTAACCTATATCTATGAATCGCATATCAAGGAAAAATCAATCATTGCAAGAAAAATTAAATGGAGATAAAGTTTAAGAAAGCTTATTGGTTTAGTCCAAGCATAAACTCCATTCGATTTCTTCATATCATAGGCTCCTTGTTGTTCTCCTTTGTATGGAATTCTAAAAAGAAAAGAAAAATAAAACAAAGAAAAATTAAGGGTTAGTAAAAATATTGGGTTGCCTCCCAATAAGCGCCTTTCTTTAAGGTCTTTGGCTAGACTGCCTTAAAGAAGGTTATTCTTCAAGGGTGAAGGAATTTTGAGTGTATTCCTTCAACAGGTCCTCAATGAATCTATTTTCATCAATGATTTTGATAATTTCAAGTTGAACTTTATCAAGATTTGAAACGATTAAAGAACTTAAAGCAGCACGATCTGGCGATGGCACGGATGTAACCGGTGGTGGCATGGTAATGGTTGGTCCTAACTTGGTGAAAACTTGAGGTGGCGCGGCATTGGCTGGTGCTGGCTTGGTTGGGCGCGCGGATGGCGTGGCATAAGCCAGGCATGGTGCGCGGACAAGGCTTGGCGAGGTGCAATGGTGGCTCGGCAGGAAGCTTGCATGGCCGGACATGGAATGCTGGTTGCGCGGACTGGTGCGGACAAGGCCGGGCATGGACGGGTAGGCGGTGCAGGTGGCGCTGCTGTGGCATGGCAAGACCGGGCAGGTAGTGCGGCAGAAGCCGGGCTAGGCGCTCTCTACTTCCTTCTCAAAGGTGTTTAGAAGTCTATCGCTACTTCCTTCGACAAAGTAAGTGATAAAATCTGAACCAAGATCTTTTTCTTTTCTTGGCCTTTGACTTCTTCTAGATTCTGATGGTTCTCCTAAATCCTTTCATTTAAAAGGATTAGGACTAGAAACAGGAATATTACTTTCTTTTTCAGAACTATGAGGTAGATTAATACCATCATGTATAACATTATCATGCACAAACGTTTTCTCAAAAAATTCAACATGAATGGATTCAACAATCACATTCGTTTCCAAATTTAATAATCTATATGCCTTTGAATTTTGAGCATATCCTACAAAAATAGATTTGATACCTCTTGATCCAAGTTTTTCTCTTTGAGAATCCGGAAGCCTATAGTAGGTTATACACCCCCACACTTTAAAATATTTAATGTTTGGTTTCCCTCCATTCCAAATTTCATACGGTGAAGTATAAATTTTCTTTACTGGAACTTTATTAACAATGTGACAAGAAGTAAATAGAGCTTCTCCCCACAAATTGTCTGGTAAATTAGCATTCAATAACATTGCATTTACCATATCAACCAAAGTACGATTTTTTCTTTCCGCCACACCATTGTGTTGGGGAGTAAAAGGGGCTGTTCTTTGATGAATAATTCCATGCTCTTCACAGAATTCATCAAAATCATCAGAGAAATATTCTCCTCCTCTATCATTCTTTGAACTTTAATTTTTCGTTCCTTTTGATTTTCAACTTTTGCCTTAAATTCTTTAAAGGCTTCAAATGCTTCATCTTTAGTTTTAAGCAAATGAACATGGACATATCTTGAACAATCATCAATGAAAGTAATAAAGTAGCGTTTACCACCTCTTGTAAACTTTCCATTGAGTTCACAAATATCCGAATGTATCAAATCAAGAATTTGTGTTTCACGTTCTGCTTTTGAAAAAGGCTTTCTTGTAATTTTTGCTTCTGCACATACTTCACATTTATCAGGATAATCATGTTTACAAGTAAAATAATCATGTGAAGCTATATAATTAAGAGTAGCATAATTTAAATGGCCTAATCTAGAATGCCAAAGATTAGAAGATTCAACATTATAAATGGAACCAATCAAGTAAACAGAAACTGAATTTATTTCATTAATGCTTAATTTGAACAAGCCATCAAGGGAATAACCCTTGCCAATAAAAACACCATTCTTGGTGATTACAACTTTGTCAGATTCTAAAAGTATCTTAAAACCACGCTTAACAAGTAAACTTGCAGAAACTAAGTTCCTTTTAACATCAGGAACATGATAAACATTTACTAGAGTGAGCTTTTGGCCTGAAGTAAAATTCAGAGATACATTTCCTTTGCCAAAAACATGAACAGCAGCCTGATTTCCCATAAACACTTCAGATTCATCTTCAACATAAGTGCTAAAGAGATCCTTGTTGCTGCAAATGTGAATGATTGCACCAGAATCAACAAAGAAATCAGAATTTGCAGCAACAACCGCATTCACTTCAGTGACAACAGCAACATAATCTTCATCTTTCACTATGTTTGTTTCATTGGTCTTAGAAGAAGAACTAGATCTTTTGTCTTCCTTTTTCTTGTAACGACACTCGTTAATGAAATGCCCTTTCTTACCACAATGGAAGCAAGTTTTGTCACTCTTGTTGTTCTTCTTAAAGCCCTTGTTATTGACTTTAAGGCTTTTAGACTTGTCTGACTTGTTTCCAGACTTTGCCCCAACCATATGAACTTGGGATTGTTCTTGGAACTTTCTGCAGCATCTTTGTCCTTAGACATTTTCTCATCC
>AWWV01011351.1:0-65924 GCA_001974805.1 Corchorus capsularis
CCATTATATTATGTCAATTAAAAACCAAGAATCAGGAAACCTTTAAAGAGAAAATCTAATACCAAATAATACTTCAGTGATAGTTCAATATTTTTGTGGATATTATTTCTTATATTCATATAAAAGGCACCAAAAAGTAGGTATCCAGATTTAGATACACTGTAATTGTTTACTCAGAAACCTTTACCATGGAAATAACAACTGCATGGAGTTCACTTCTCTTTGAAATAAACATTTGCACCTAATGCCATACAACAACTATCCATAAAAAGTGTTAGCTAGCAAAAAAGTATGAATACTGACCGAGATAGCAAGACCGCAATAGAAGCACATCACTGTAAAGTAACTTCCAAATCGCCTGCGCAATCTGCATAGCAAGAGAATACCACAAAGTAAACTAATTATTGAAAACATCAGAACGACTTAATTTATTTTTAAGCATGGATGGAAACATATTTATGTATAGTTACATCCACACATGTTTAGAAAGTAATTCCCCATAAAATGTAAAAGAGCTATTTCTACTAAACCCATTCAACTTCATTTTATTAGTAAATCAAGTACTTTATGGCAATATAAGATCCACCGCATAAAAAGCACGAATAGGAAATTTAAGACTGTCCACAATATTCTCTCTATGTGTATAAGTGCACCAAAAAATTTAATTATTCCAAGCATGAGAGACCCAAAACGTGGATGAGTTTTTCAATTCCCCCAAGGATCTAAAATTGCAGATAACAATTAAAGTGATCTATGATCCATGGTGTTTATAATTATTTTATGCTTAAGTGGGGATAAGTGGGGAAGTATTTCCATTATCTAATTGTTTTTTATTTAATTGCTTTCTTTTAACGTTATCACGAATAGTTCACAACCCTATTGCTTTCTTTATAATATGTTGCTTTTAACCTGTTTTCTTTCTTAGTTGTTTTGCTACAGTTAATTTAGATTGTTTGTTCTCTGTGGGATCGACTCTGACTTGCCCTACCTACCTGTTAGAGAGAGTTTGTTAGGTTTTTATTTTATGATTGTTTGACGACAGCGATCATTGTGCGAAGATCATGAACGACGAAGTTCGTCGTATGGCATTTATTATCAAGAGTCAAACTTCGAACTTGGCATAGCTGAAGTCAAGGCTGACCTACCTGTTGAATAACCATCGCTGGTCAACGCTGGAATAGGTCATCCTCACACACAAGAACGCATAGCTATGCAATATCAACGTCAGGCAGAAACGAAACCACATGATAGATGTTGCGCCAAAAATCTCTGGATAGAGTTTTCGCGGAAAATTCTTAGTGACAGCATAGGGGCGTGCCAGTCAATTTGCTGAAATTGACAAAGAAAAAATAAACAACAAGATCTGGTGCGTGTAGCAGCAAATTAAAAGATCAGAGCGATTTGTGGGGACTGGATCAAAGTCACACCGGAGCATTTAAATCATTGGATCCACAAGAACAAGACTTCCTAAATAAGAGCGCTTCAAGAGCTGTGATTGAGATTTGAGAGAAAATAGCAATTTGATTTTTATTGCTGAGAGAGAAACAAGAGTACAGTGTTTTACGTCCGGAGACAAGATTGAAACAAGGAAAATATGAAGAACGAGTAAGAACTCGTGAAGAACAAGAGAAAAAGGCGCGGAGCCTGAGAGAAAATAAGCACGGAGCTTGGTTTTTTTGTGCAGAGCAAGTTTGTAGCTGTAGAAGCGTTTTTGAGAGATGTGAATTGTGTATTGAAGCTCTGGAGTTGAATCCTTTATATAGGGGGCGTCATGGGTTTGAAATCTGGTGGGCTTTACTTACTGAGGAAGGTGAACTCTTCTGATTGGTCGGATGAAACTTCTAGGAAGTTGAAGTGAAACTTCCTTCTCCTTTTGATTGCTGTAGCAGGTGATAGGAGGGTGGAGAGAGGAGAGTGAGGCGCCTCCTATAGCATAGCAGGCGACTTTCCCCCTCATGGTACCTGATCGAGCCTGAATTTACGGAGAATGCTTTGAATTGGTGGAATCAACTAGTGCAAGCAAGAAGAAGAAATTTGGAAAGACCTATTGATACATGGTTGGCGTTAAAGAGCTTTATGAGAAAGAGGTTTGTTCCAAGCTTTTATACTCATGGTCTCTACCAAGAATTGCAATCTTTGAGGCAAGGAACAATGAGTGTTGATGAATACTACTCTGAGATGATGTTGGTGATGTCTAGGGCTGAAGTTGATGAAGCTCCACAAGCCACAATCGCAAGGTTTATGGCGGGGTTGAATAGGGAGATTCATGACATTGTGGAGATGCAACAACACTATGATGTTGAGGAATTGCTTCAACATGCTTTGAGGGCCGAAAGCCAAGTAAAGAGGAATAAGAAGAGCTTTGCATCATCATCAAGCTCATGGAAAACTCCAATCAAGAAAGATGAGAAATCATCCAATAAAGAGAAGGAGTTGGCGCAAAAAGGATCAAGTCTTAAAACCGATTCTACGTCTTCATCAAGTTCATCTTCTAAGAATCATGTTAAGTGCTTCAAGTGTCAAGGATTTGGGCATTATGCTAAGGATTGTGTTAACAAGAAAGTGATGTTTATGAATGAACAAGGAGAAATCGAAAGTGAAGATGAAGAGTTTACACTAGGATCTAGTGGTGATGGAGATGATGAAGGTGATGCGCATAATGATAGTGATGATGGTGTCGGATTTGCACTTAAGAGTTTGGTTGCTAGGAGAACATTGAGTGCTTATGTGAAAGAAGATGTGAACAATCAAAGAGAGAACTTGTTTCATACTAGGATGTATGCGAATGGGAAGCCTAGTAGTGTGATTATTGATGGTGGGAGTTGTACAAACATAGCTAGTGTTTATTTGGTGAAGGAGATGCAATTACCCACTACAAAACACCTTAAACCATATAGCTTAGGTTGGATCAACAATAAGGAGGAAATTAGGGTTAACAAACAAGTTTTAGTTTCTCTATCTTTGGGCAGGTACAAAGGAGATGTTTTGTGTGATATTTTGCCCATGCAAGCATGCCATGTACTACTTGGTCGACCATGGCAATATGATAACAAGGTTCAACATGATGGTGAGACGAACAAGTATACCCTCATGTGTGGTAAGAAGCCCTTTACTTTTATTCCTTTATCACCTCAAGAAGCTTTAAAAGATCAATTAAAATTGAAAGAGGATTTTGCTAGGTTAGATTCGAAATTTAGGGCTAAAGAAAAGACTAATCATGCTAATTTAGATGTGAATTGCGATTTGGTTGATAAGCATGCTAGTTCTAAGAAAGTTAATAAGGAGTGTATGTTAGCTACTAAGAGTGAGATTAAAGAAGCTTTGAATGATAATTCTGTTTTGATCTTACTTTTGCTTAAATATATTGGAAAGTGAGCTTTCAAGCAACATTGTTTCTCTTTTGAGTGATTATGTAGATGTGTTTCCTGAGGAGATTCCTAGTGGTCTACCACCAATTAGGGGGATTGAACATCAAATTGACTTCATCCCTGGGGCGCAAATACCTAATAAGCCACCTTATAGGACAAATCCTAAAGAAACAAAGGAATTGGAGAAGCAAGTTGGTGAGCTACTTCAAAAGGGTTTTGTGTGTGAAAGCCTTTCTCCATGTGCAGTTCTTGTTTTGCTTGTTCCTAAGAAAGATGGAACTTGGAGAATGTGTGTTGATTGTAGGGCAATAAACAACATAACAGTAAAGTATCGTCACCCTATTCCTAGATTAGATGATATGCTTGATGAATTGCATGGTGCTTGCTTATTTTCGAAGATTGATCTTAAGAGTTGCTATCATCAAATTCGCATGAAAGAGGGTGATGAATGGAAAACTGCCTTTAAAACTAAATTAGGGTTGTATGAATGGTTAGTTATGCCTTTTGGATTGACTAATGCACCTAGAACATTCATGCGATTAATGAATCATGTTTTAAGAGCTTTTATTGGCAAGTTTGTTGTTTATTTTGATGATATCCTTGTGTATAGCCGAAACCTAGATGAGCATGTTAGACATCTAAGATGTGTGTTAGATGTACTTAGGGTTGAGAAATTGTATGCTAACCTTAAGAAGTGCACCTTTTGCACAAACAAGCTTATTTTTCTTGGTTTTGTGGTGTCATCGCAAGGTATAGAGGTTGATGAGGAGAAAATCAAGGCAATCAAAGATTGGCCAACCCCCACCAACGTTGGTCAAGTGAGATCTTTTCATGGATTAGCCGGATTCTATAAAAGGTTTGTTAAGGACTTTTGCACCTTAGCCGCCCTCATTACAAGTGTGATGAAGAAGAATGCACCATTCAAGTGGGGAAAAGAACAACAAGAAGCATTTGAGACCTTGAAGGAAAAACTAACTAATGCTCCTTTGCTTGTTTTGCCTAACTTTAACAATACTTTTGAGATTGAATGTGATGCATCAGGGGTTGGAACTGGAGCTGTTTTGATTCAAGGTGGGAAGTCCGTCGCATACTTTAGTGAGAAATTGAATGGGGCTGCATTGAATTATCCAACCTATGACAAAGAGTTGTATGCTCTTGTGAGGGCGTTGCAAACTTGGTAACACTATCTTTGGCCTAAGGAATTTGTGATTCATATGGATCATGAGAGCTTGAAGTACTTAAGAGGCCAACAAAAGCTAAACAAGAGACATGCTAAGTGGAGCGAGTTCATAGAGAGTTTTCCTTATGTTGTGCGATACAAACAAGGTAAGGAGAATGTTGTAGCCGATGCTTTATCAAGGAGGTATGTCTTACTTTCCATGCTTGATTCTAAGTTTCTTGGTTTTGAGTATATTAAGGAATTATATGCTAGTGATGTTTACTTTAGCGAAATCTTTAAAGCATGTGAAAATTCTGGATTTGGAAAGTATTATAAGCATGATGGATTTTTGTTTAAGGAATCTAGATTGTGAGTACCTTCTTGTTCTTTGCGCATCTTGCTCATGAGGGAATCGCATGGGGGGGGGGGGGGTTTAATGGGTCACTTTGGAGTTGATAGAACATATGACATATTGCATGAACACTTCTTTTGGCCTAAGATGCGACATGATGTAGGGACGTATGTTGCTAGTTGCTTGTTTGTTTGCAAGCTAAATCAACATCTAAACCTTATGGATTGTATACTCCTTTGCCTATTCCTCATGAACCATGGACTCATATTAGTATGGACTTTGTGTTAGGTTTACCTCGTTCTAGGAGAGGTAAAGATTCTATCTTTGTGGTTGTTGATAGGTTTTCTAAGATGACATACTTCATTGCATGCACTAAAACGGATGCTGCGATTAATGTAGCTAATTTGTTCTTTAAAGAAATTGTTAGACTACATGGAATGCCTAAGACGATTGTGAGTGATAGAGATGCTAAGTTCTTAAGTCACTTTTGGAGAACTTTATGGGCTAAGTTAGGTACTAAGTTGTTATTTTCTACTACTTGTCATCCTCAAACCGATGGTCAAACTGAAGTAGTTAATAGGACTTTGTCTACTTTGCTTAGGGCATTAATTAAGAAGAACTTAAGAACTTGGGAGGATTGTCTACCTGTAGACACCCAATTTAGGATTTAGAATAAGTTATAAGGTGAAACTTAGTGATGAGTTTGGGTTTAAATTTGGTAAGCTAGATTGGATCAAATTTATTAATCAAACTTTTGAAGCCCAAATAGGGTCTAAGTCCATTTAAATTGGATATGATGGTCATTGAGCTTTTGCCTCCTTTATTTCACTTGGGCTTTCACTTTCTTATTTTAAATGGGCCGTGTACTTCATTATGTGGCAAACTTGATTCATTTCAGATCATGGGCTCTTGTTTCCTTTGGTTTGGGCCCAACTCAATCCAAATCCATTTGTGTCACTATTAAGCTAACAAAAGTCCAAAACCTTGCTTATAAAGAAGAGGAATAACTTCATTTAGTTTCATTATGTATTACAATTGCAATTACAATGCTGATTACAATTTGCTGGACATTTGATCTCCTATCATTACTTCACTTCCCTCGCCACATCACCTGCAAGGACAAAGAGGAACAATTAAACCATGAACAGGGAGACAAAACAGAATAATGACAAGTTGCAAGGATAATTAACAGATGATTTAATATGGACTTGCCGACCAAGTTTCAACAAAGCCAGATTTTGTTTCCAATTAATATACGTTACAAACATAGGCACAGTAACTACAATGCAGCCCCAAATGATTACCAACAGATTAGGATACCCGGAGAGTCAATGTGGAAAAGGGGCACACTCAAGATGAGCAAGCAATGAAAGGGTAGAGCTAGAGCAGCAGCAGATTAGTACAGTGGCAGAAGGTGGCATACACAAGCTCGCCTAAGGCAAGCACATGCGTGCACAAACCTATGACAAATCAAAAGCAAGTAAAATTCCAGGTCAGCACATTGCTAGTGAAAAACACCACGTCAGCTAACAATCATCACTCACCAGCAGACACAACAATGCCACAAGCACACACAAATTAGCCACCTCAGCTATCTAAAGCCAGCTCAGACTTATTACAGGGATTGTGCTCTCAAATTTCAACCGTAGGATCAAAAAAAATCACAGTATATAAGTTATAGTTTCTAACAAGGAAAGGAGGACAGAGACACAGATTCCAAGAAAACCCTAGCCATTTTCCATCTTCCACACAGATTCAAAAAATACACATAAACCCTAGTTTGTTTTTCTCAGGGAGTTTTATTTTTTTCGTTTTGCCAGTAATTAGAAAATTAAAAAAAAATCCTAGCAGAGAGAGTTTTTCCCATCTTCGGTTTTTTTTCCAGTAACCAAAAAAAAAGGATTTTTTTTTTTGACTTTCTTTTCTCGTTTAGCAGCAGCAACAACACAGTAAACAAAAAAATCCTTGATTCTTCCCTTTTCATTGGCAGAGGGGATAACAAAAAAGAGAAAAACAGAGACAAAAGGAAAATTCTTTACCTTATTTTCATTGGGGTTTCCTTTAGTCCGGGATCCATTTTTCTTTCACTAGTCCTTTTGTAGCCTTTTTTCTCTGCAAAATTCAAAAAAAATGGAGTGAGTTTTCAGTTTCTAGATTCGGTAGTTAGGGACGATTATTTGAAGAAACTCAACGGTAAATAGGAAAGGAAAGGTGGAGGGGAAATACATATCTGAATCTGAGCTTGATATAACGGCAAAGTTGGGCGGATCTGACGGCGGAAGTTGGCTCGGGTTTCGTTTGTTTGAGGCGGTTAGGTGCGGTTTTTGGTGAAACTAATCACAGATCCGGAAAGAGGGAAGCGAGGTGAACCAGGTCGCGAAACTTCAGTTCGAACGGAGGGTCATCGGAGCTCCGGCGCGGCGGCGACGATTTCCGACAAGGCGTAGCAGCGGCGGCGCGAGGCTTAGGGTTTGAGGTGAGTTGTTATTTTCAGAGTTTAGTTTGTATTTATATGTATGATAAGTTTTAGGGATATATTCTAATTACAAGTGTTCTTTTTAGAATTTACTCAATCCAGTCCCTAGTTTAAGATTAATTAAGTCCAAATAGTAGTAACAATGTTCATGTAAGGATATATGTTTCGTTTCGTGTTCAATAAGGTCCCTGTAGTAGTGCGATAGAGTCTTGTTATTTCCAGATTTGTTCAAATAGGGGTCTATTAGTTTAATATTTAATTAAATTAGTATTAGTAGCCTAAATAATTAGAAAGAAATGACCTTTAGTAGATAATATATATATATATATATATATTGAATAGATTAATTCGAATTTGAGAAAAAATATGTCTAGGAATTAGTATGTCAAGTAACTTAAGATTAAAATCACATTATGATAATTTAAATTATATTTATAGAATTTGGGTATATTAATTAAGAGCTTGGTCTATGATCTAGAAATGAAATAATAGAGTTGAGTTATTTAAATCTTTTAACTTGGATTTAGGTCTTTGAGAGTTCTAGAATTTAAGTTGTTAGTAAATTGGGAATTTGTGGATATGGAAGTAGTTGTGGTTTAGGTTTCCCTTTGGGCCTTAGTATAGTTTTGGGCCTTTAGTTAGTTGTTAGTTGGGTTTAGTTAATTTTCTTGTTATTGGACTTGGCCTAGGCATTTGGTATTTGGGCTTTTAGGTTAATGGCATTAATTTGGGCCTTGTTTGTTTATCATTTGGGTTTTATTCATGATATGAGTTTACATATATAGTTTGGGCTTGAGGTTTTATGTAGAGTTTAACTCTTAAATTAATAAAATTTAGAACTTAGGAATAGCTTCTTGCATTCATATTTCAATTCCATATTTATGTTGCTATTGCCATGCTCATGAGATTCAAATTCAAGTGATCCTTTGATGGGAAAGGTGGGCGGCTCATTCATGCGTGTCTGAGTTTGCTCGCCTTCTCCCGGAGGCTTGGAAATTTCCGAAGGTCGTTTACCATTTATTGGGAGGCGGCCAAATGTGTTCCTCGTATAACTGATGGGTAAATTAAAATCAAATTGGAATTTCATGCATCATTTGCATTCATGTATCTAGGGTCAGACTTAATAATTTTCAATTAATAGTTAAAAAAAATCCAAAAAAAAGGGAAAATCGAAAAAGAAAATAGAATAAAACCATTTTCGTCAAAATTAAAAAAGAGTTTGTGCTTGATAATTGTTCTCTTTTAGTTTTCCAAGATAAAAATTAAAAAAGAAAAAAATGAGTCTTTCAAAATTAAGTTAAAAGGTTTTCAAAAATCCAAAAAATCAAAATTCAAAAATCAAAAAAGAATTTCATCCCAAGTTTTCAAAGTATTCGATTTAGGTCTTTTCAAATTGGGAGAGTTCCCATCAAGTTTTCAAAGTGTTCAATTTAAGTCTTTTCAAAACATTAAAATATCATTTTTCAAATAGAGTCGTTTTAACGGTAAGTTTTAAAGAAAATCCTCATCGTGAGGAGTCCAAAAAGAGAACAACTAATAAACGGGGAAGTCCCCAACATTTCAATTTCAAAATCCAAAACCTATTTTAGCTTGTTTATTTGCTTATTTTCCAAAATTAATAAAAGAGTCCAATGGCATGAAAATACTTAAAGATAAAGACGAGCAATATTAGAAACCCATAGATAACTCTAGACCAGTCAGTGCCGTCTTTTTGACGGGCGTCGTGGGGGTGCTAATCCTTCCCCACGCGTACCCGACTCCCGAACCTTTAAGAATCTGGTTAGAAGACCGTTTATTAGGTTTAGTGTTACCTTCGCCAAGCTTAGGTTAATATTAAACTTAATAATCTGATAGGTGGCTAATCACACCTAGGTTAAAAAAGATTAGTGGCGACTCCCTTAGTTTTTAGTTTTTAAGTCGTTAAACGGTTGGGTTCGGACCCCGGATCCGGACGTTGCGACACTACCTCATGTTGAATTTGCATACAATAGAACCATACATAGCACTACTGGATTTTCACCTTTTGAAACTGTGTATGACTTTAATCCTTTAACCCCATTGGATTTGTTGAGTTTACCTTTGAGTGTGCAAGTCGACATGGATGGACAAAGGAAGGCAGATTATGTTAGGGAACTTCATGCTAGGGTTCGAGCTCAAATTGAGAAGAAAACACAACAGTACATGAAGGTTGCTAATAAGGGGCGCAAAGAGATCATCTTTGAACCTAGAGAATGGGTTTGGTTGCATCTAAGGAAGGAAAGGTTCCCTTAAAAGAGAAAGTCTAAGCTCTTACCTCGTGGAGATGGTCCATTCTAAGTCTTGGAGAGGATCAACAACAATGCCTACAAGCTAGATCTTCCAAGTGAATATGGCAATGTAAGTGCTACTTTTAATGTTTCAGACTTATCTTTGTTTGATAGTGATGCAGATTTGAGGACAAATCCTTTTCAAGGGAGAGGGGATGATGCGCCAAGGGCTTATCATGGTTTAGAAGAGCACAATGGAGCTAATAGAGATCATGTCTCTGATAAACATAGAGATGTCATGGATGTTCAAGAAGATGCTAAGGTTGATCCCGGATTGAACGCAAGCTTGGAGGAGCATGGAGTTGGAGGCATCGCATATGACCAGCCATTGCTTGGAGAAGCCGCGCAACACCGGCCATATGACCGACCACTTGACCGGCCATCGCATGCGCTATCGCATGGAGCAACCGGCCACAACCGGCCATCGCATGGGGCATCAACCGGCCACAACCGGCCATCGCATGGGGCATCCGCGCACAACCGGCCAATGGATCCTTTAGCCATTCCGCAAGGTCCAATGACAAGGGCCCAGGCTAAAAGGTTCAAGGATGCTTTATTGGGTTTTGTTAGATCTCATCTTGGAGGTTTGGAGTCCATTGAAGATCAATTGGAGAACATAGAAGTCAACATCAACAACAATATTCCCATCGATTCCAAGATGTTCACCTTACTTGAAATCGATGATCATTAGTTCTTTAATTGTGTAATTCGGCCTTATGGGCCTTTATTCTATCTTAGTTTAGTTAATTATTTAGTTTGGACCTTGATTAGGGTTGGGCCTTGTTTAATTATAGTCCAACCCTCATCTATTTTCCTATTGGTTGTATTTTAGGATAGTTTCTAGAATAAACTATTTATGCCGCCCTTATAGGATTAGGAGTTGGTATGTTATGCACCAACCCTTCCCCTATATAAGGGCTCTTTTATCTCTTGAAAACATAAGTTGAGTTGATTAATAAAGTTGAGGATTATTTTCCCAAATTGATTATCTTAACTTCATTGTTCTAGTTTGAGCAAACTTAGGGTTCTTCAATCTTGTAGAGTCCTAGCAAACAATTAGGTTGTGATTGCTTAATTGTTTGTGAATCTTGTGATCTTAGGTGTTCAATTGCAGGTCTAATTGAGGGTCTAAGGCCGACGAACGAAGGATGACGAACGAAGGATGATTTATCTAGTGAAGATTGTCGACTTACAAGTCTAGAAGTTTGGTGATTCAAGTTGATCTTTGACGGGTCTCAAAGGTGGATTTGGACCGATTACAACTAGATTCGTATCAACTGCTGTGTTTAATTAATTACCATGAATTAAGTCCTTTTACTGCTTTTACTTAATTTCCCTGAATTAAGTCTTTTAACTGCTTTTACTTAATTACCCTGAATTAAGTCCTTTTACTACTTTTACTTAATTTCCCTGAATTAAGCCCTTTAACTGGTTTTACTTAATTTCCCTGAATTAAGTCCTTTAACTGCTTTTACTTAATTCCCTGAATTAAGCCATTTAACTGGTTTTACTTAATTTCCATGAATTAAGTCCTTTAACTGCTTTTACTTAATTTCCATGAATTAAGCCCTTTAACTGGTTTTACTTAATTTCCATGAATTAAGTCCTTTAACTGCTTTTACTTAATTTCCCTGAATTAAGTCCTTTAACTGTGTTTACTTAATTTCCTGAATTAAGTACTTTAATTGTGTTTACTTAATTGCCCTAAATTAAGTTCTTAAATGTGTGTACTTAATTTCCTGAATTAAGTACTTTAACTGTGTTTACTTAATTGCCCTGAATTAAGTTCTTATCTGTGTTTACTTAATTTCCTGAATTAAGTACTTTAACTGTGTTTACTTAATTGCCCTGAATTAAGTTCTTAACTGTACTTTCTTTTCTTAATTACCCTGAATTGAGACTTTACTCTTCTTAATTTCCTTCTTAATTACACTGAATTAAGGGTTACTTCTCTTAATTTTTCTTAATTATGCTGAATTAAGATTTTAATAATGCATATGATGCATGTATTCCAGTTTAATCACATCTTTACCAAGCATTTATACGAGAGGCATTATTTGGGCACCTTCCACTTGATTGGTAAGACCCCCAAATTAATGCCTCAAGCCTAGGAAATTCGGATTAAAATGGACAAACCTTGTCAACATTTCAACCGATTATTCCATCATCGGTGTCAATTTACTTTTCTCAAATGAGCATAATATCAACAACATTTAAAGAATTTAAAATGCATGTCATGAATATAACATATTTCCATAAATTTGTAAGTTCCTTCACATAGTTGGTTAGGTAAATGATTTAATACTATAATCAAACTTCTAATTTTGAATTAAATTAGATTAATTTTCCAAATCCAGGGGGTTAAATTGAAGGAAAACTGGCATGAAGGACTTAATCGTAATGTTTGGTATCTAATCAGGGGCTTAATTGTAAACGCTTAAAATCTGTAGGACTTAATTGCATCAAATTAGGGAGCAAATTAAAAGGGAAAAGAAAGTTGTACCTAAAATTGATGACTTATCCCCGTTTACACTAAAGCGCGTCGTTTTGCTCTGTACAGACTATAGAAATGAACCCTCTCTTCTTCTCCAAAGTGTTCCTCTGTCTGAAACCACAGCTCCTCCGCTGTACCGCCGTCGAAAATCGCTCCGCCGCGCCGGAATAGAAACCCACTACAAATAAGCTTCAAACTCCTCCCAGCGACTCGCCTCAACCTCGTCTTTCCCGATCTTGCCTCGATTCCTCGATCCCACTACTCTAACACCCCAGATCTGAGCAACCCGAAAGCTTCAAAACTCCTCTACCCGAACCTAATAACGATCTAGATCTCTAACTCTAACCCCAGATTTGTTTGAAACTCATTCAAATCTACCCTTTCTCTGTTCTTAACCCCTCCATGGTCTCAATTTCTAAACAACTCCTCAAAACGGAAACCCCCAAATTTGAATCGATGAACCCTAATTCTAAAATGACAGAATTTCCTCTTCCAAAATGTTCTCCCACCCTTTTCGATGGAAAACAGGGCCTATTTAAAGACTCTGGGGTTCTAAATCCTTCCCAACAAGTCTCTTGAGGTGGAGATAAAGATGCCGCGTCCTTGATTTGCTGGATAAGGGTGACTCATCGTCCTTTCCAGAGAAACCACTTGTCTATTGGCCTACGGTTTTTGGGATAGAACAGCTTGGCCTGTTTTAGCAATTTTGGGCGGTTTCGTTTTCTCCTAATCAGGTAAACTATTTCCCTTTTCGGTCCTCTTAGTTTTACTCAACTTCACTTCGGTAATTTTTGGCTTTCATTAACCTCCTGCTTTGTCTTCTTCAAGTTTTAATGAGATAAGAGCGCTGAGCTGTCAATCCCTAATCTTCTCACAAATTTCATTCCGACCCTTTTGAAGGAACCACGTAAAACTACTTTGGTTTAGGTGCCACCTTCATATTTTGTCTGTTCTTAACCCATCTCCTTTTGAGGATGCTCCACTGTTTTCATGCTTACTGTATTCGTGGTGAACTTGCTTTCTCTCTTGTCCTTTGGGGCCTTTAAACTATCTGATTTATTATTGACCACCTTCATCTACGGCCTATTCATTCCTATGTTTTGCATCTTGCCACACCGGATTTCTTCTAAGAATGGATATGGATGAGGTGGCCATATTTAGGTGAGTTATTTATCTCCTGACCCCCGATATTTTGCCTTTTCCACATTTCGGGCTATAACTTCATTGCTTTATTTCTGTTCTGTTTTACTGAAAATTTGATTTTTTTTTGTCTTTTTTGCTATTTTTTGACTTCCATGTGTCATTTCCCCTATAGGGACTCGCCGACTTGGCGTTTGGGCGTTTGAGAGATCTTGCCATATCAGTAACTTTTGAACCTTTTTTTTTCATTTGCTTTGATTATGCTTTGCCACTGCTTATGTGTCTGCCATTTGTCACTGACCTTGCTTCCACTTTTGTCTTAGTCGTGCATGCCTGGTTGCTCTGTCCATTAATTCTGTTACTGTTTGTTTGATGTTTGGAATGCATATCAAATGTTTAGAGCGCGTGAATAATGCCCTGTAAGCCCTGGTCTTTTGAATGTGTTGGCTTTATGATTCTTGTTTAAAAATGCCTTGTATTATGCCCCGATGACCCTGACCTGCTTTGAGCATCTCCTTGCTTTGTGTGCTCTTGTTTGAAAATCTCTGAAGATTTGCTGCTTCATGACCTAGCCTTTGAATCTCTCACCATTTTTCATGTCTAATTGCACCTTATTACTTCTCCTCTTTTGTGTTTGCCTGCTTGCCATGGAAACCTTATTTCTTGTTGAAAAATGATGTTATTGCTTGTTTTAAAAGCTTTACTTTGTTGCTGCCCTGTCCTGTTACTATGCTCTTGCGTGCCTGTTGCATAGCCTTGGACTGTATCCTAATCCTTCTGCAATGCCCCTAATATGCTGGTGACCTTTTTATTCTTTGATATGTTATATTCAGACTTGCTGCCATGGGCGTAATCTTGCTTTTTCTTTGTGTTTTGTTCTATTCTGGTTGCTCTCTCTTGGCATGGCATGGAGCTCTTTGAGACTTGGTGATCGGTCGTCAGCAATCATAAAAATAATCCCCACAAAAACTAACTAAACTAGCTAGGGCAAGTAGGGGTCGAATCCCACAGAGAAGGGTTATAATTATCAAAGGAAAGAAAGATCTTTTTCAAAAATCAATTAGAAAACAGGGATTGTGAATATCAATTATAAAGAAAACAATTAAACTAAAAACAAAGCAAAGAAAATTAAATCTAGATCTGAAGCAAATTAATAGAGCAAACAATAATTATAAAGCATACTTCTTCTCCGATGGTATGATTCAATCAGATTAACTATGGATCATTGACTTAAAAGGTGAATTAAGCATCTTATTCTTGACTAACAACTGCTATAGGTTTCCCAACATGTATATTAGATAAGAGGCCGGTTAAAGCTGCAGTTATCCCTTTTATTCCTTCAGCAATCGATTACTTTTTTAGGGCTTAAAGATTACTTGAGAACAAAGCATTAAGAATAATTAATTTTTGATCGGTCATCAACAATTACAAAAATAATCCCCACATAAACTAACTAAACTAATTAGGGCAAGTAGGGGTCGAATCCCACAGAGAAGGGTTATAATTATCAAAGGAAAGAAAGATCTTTTCCAAAAATCAACTAGAAAACAGGGGATTGTGAATATCAATTATAAAGAAAACAATTAAACTAAAAACAAAGCAAATAAAATTAAATTTAGATCTAAAGCAAATTAATAAAGCAAACAATAATTATAAAGCATACTTCTTCTCCAATGGTATGATTCAATCAGATTAACTATGGATCACTGACTTAAAAGGTGAATTAAGCATCTTATTATTGACTGACAACTGGTATAGGTTTCCCAACATGTATATTACATAAGAGGCCGGTTAAAGCTGCAGTTATCCCTTTTATTCCTTCAGCAATCGATTACTTTTTTGGGGCTTAAAGATCGCTTGAGAACAAAGCATTAAGAATAATTAATTTTACAGACATGCCTACAAAGTAGAACCATACGAAGAACAATTTCTCGGCCTCCGATAGACAAACGCCCATCAGGTAGCGATTAAACAAAACCTGATTTGCTACTAACAATCAAACTTGAGTGGTTAATTCTAAGCTTGATCTAGCCATAGATCTTCCTCTTACATCGTTAGTGGCCACATAACTCAAATAAGATTCAGAATCATAAAATAAAACAGGGTTTTGACTACAATCATCAAGAACTTAACACAAAATTATAAGTATAGAAATCTCACTATAATCAATTGATTTAATTCACCAAAGGATTGGAAGTATTAAGGATTAGCTACTCATGGACTTAGTAAAATCCATGAGAGGCATAAGAAAAACTTACAGAACTAGGGAGAAACGATTTCTCCTATTTGAAAACCGAGGGTTGTCCCACCCCCTCTATGGCTAGAGAGGGTGTCGACTTCCCCCTTTCTAAAACTAGAGAAAAACCTAAACTGAAGAAAGGTAAAAAAAGAGAATAAAACTATATCTATGTGAAAGTATATCTAGTGTGTCTAATATGTCATTTGTGATACAGGAGGTGGCTATTTATAGTGGAGGAATAGGGGTAGGACGGTTTAGCCTTAACTTGGACTCCAAGTTGGATTAGATGTCTTCGTAGAGTAGAATCCAAGTCAAAATAGAATCCTGGAATTTTCTAGATTTCTGCAAAAACTTCGACTTGAGATTCGGGCTTGAAGATGGCAGATCTGGGCTTTGCACTTCAAAGGAAAGTTGTAGAGCACGGAATTACCTTTCCAACGGCTACTCATGGGCTTAAAACGAACATCTGAGCAGAAAAATTTATGGCCTTTCTACCGAGACTGCGCTGAATCCTACTCCAAATAGGACTAGTTACGGGAAATTACGGGATTTGGATATTTTGGAGGGTCCAATCGGCATTAATTGAGATTTTAACTCCAATTATGGACTTATATGGGCTGAATATAATCCCATATAAATTATCCAAAAATCCTTAACTTCCGGGCTTCTTCTGGGCTTGGCTTCAATCCTTTGCAAATAAGCTCCAAATCTTCAATTCTTACTTCTTGAATTAATTCTTCAATTGTCTTCAAATCTTCAAAATATCTTCAAGCAATCTTCAAAACACGAACTTCGCATCTTCAAATCTTCATTCCAAATGACTAAGTCCATAGCTGAGTAAAAAGTCTCCAAAATAGCTCCAAAAAGAGTGAAAAACAATAAGTTTTCACTTTTCTTGTCTTCAAGACCTAAAAACCCAAATACTTGCAAAATAGTGTCAAAACACATATAAAAGTAGCAAAAAGTATATAAAAATAGCTATAAAAATATGTATAATTTTAACTCGATCATATTTTCCCCCACAATAAATCTTTGCTAGTCCCTAGCAAACTAGTGTAGACAAACAAAAATTAAGACTCACTATCTTAGATTAATGCACTTATGTCAAATCTTTTGAAAAACTTTGAACACATACATATATCAAGGATCAATTCAATTTTGAAATCAGAATAACAAAAAAAATTAAGAGTATCCAATTCAATAGATCAAGATATAGCAAGCATCCTTATTCTTAAGGGCATAAATACCACTTTGCACCCTTAAGTTTGTACGGACTGCCACTTTACCCCCAACTTTTTTATTTTGACCAAAACGCACCTTAAAGTTTTTTTTTGTGCCACTTTGCACCCTCTGTTCGGTAGGACAAAACAAATCGATCGCGGCGTTCGACGTGGAATGTCACGTGGACAAAAAATGACACGTGGCATGTATCCTTTTGTGCACGTGGCATGCCACGTGCCATTTTTTGAAACATGTGGCATGCCACGTGTCACTTTTTGGTACACGTGACGTGGCATGTGTCACTTTTTGGTACATGTGGCACGACTTTTTGGTACATGTGGCGTGCCACATGTCACTTTTTGGTACACGTGGCATGCCACGTCGGACACCGTGATAGAATCGTTTGTCCTACCATGACGGAGGGTGCAAAGTGGCACAAAAATAAAACTTTAGGGTGCGTTTTGGTCAAAATAAAAAAGTTGGGGGCAAAGTGGCAGTCCGTACAAACTTAAGGGTGCAAAGTGGCATTTATGCCTATTCTTAAGTAAGCATAATCAAAGTAGCTCTAATCACTTATCATTCATCATACCTATAACTACTTCTTTCTATAAGTTTATGTCTTCATCTTTATATCCACTACTCAAACAATTACATATCATGAATACAAATCAAGAATTTCGCATGGGTTATAATGATTTTCAAAGGGTAATTGATTTTTAGAAAACTGAGGTTACTAACCTCAAAGTGTTCATGCTTAGGGGTTACTAACGCCCTTTATTTTTATTTTGAAGCTACTAGCACTCTAGAGGGACAATACTTCTGCCGATCCATGCCTCTTATCCTCTTCCCAAGGGTTAGTAACTCCTTTTGTTTAAAGAGAAGAGTGACAACAATGGATTTTTTTTTTTTAATTTTAGGCAAAAGATATCTCTACTCCTCTTGCATGAAAAACACTCTTTTTTTATGAAAAAGATTTTTAAAACTACCCTTCTAATATACATAGTCCCCCACACTTATTTTTGACATATTCATAAAATACTCTCATAAGTGTAGTTTCAATAAAAATTAAACACAGGTTCTAAAAATAGGCAATCATAGAAATAATAATAATAAGATCATATCACAAACTTCAATTATACCTAATCTAAGAAATAAGATATCATACTATAAATAAATCAATAAATTAAACATTCTTAAGAATTCTAAGTATTCATCAATCATAATCAAATCAATAACTCAATATATATATATATATATATATAATTCAAATTCATTAATTGATTTATAGCATTCAAAATTTTTTTTTAACATTGATTACGATTAATGAATGCATGTAAACTCTCTCCCCCACACTTAAAAGATACATTGTCCCCAATGTATAAACAAACGTGGAAAATCAAAGAAAAAATAATTATGCATCTTTAAACCTATATAAACTATGTCTATATCTATCGCATATCAAGGAAAAAATCAATCAAAATATTGCAAGAAAAATTAAATGAAGTTAAGGTTTAAGAAAACTTAGGGGTTTAGTCCAAGCATAAGCTCCATTCGATTTCTTCATATTGGTGAAAAGCTCCTTTTTCTCCTTTGGTATGGAAATCCTAAAAAAGAAAAGAAAAATAAAACAAAGAAAAATTAAAGGTTAGTAAAAATATTGGGTTGCCTCCCAATAAGCGCATTTCTTTAAGGTCTTTGGCTAGACTGTCTTAAAGAAGGTTATTCTTCAAGGGTGAAGGAATTTTGGGTGTAATCCTTCAACAGGTCTTCGATAACTCTACTTTCTTCAATGATTTTGATAATTTCAAGTTGAATTTTATCAAGACTTGAAAAGGTCAAAGAACTTAAATCAGTATGATTTGGCGATGGCACGGATTTGACCGGTGGTGGCTCGGTATTGCGCGCGGTTGGCACGGCATAGGCCGGGCATGGTAGGCGGACAAGGCCGGGCATTGCTTGATGTCAGCTCGATAGGAAGCTCGCATGGCCGACACTGACCGGGCATGGTGTAAGGATGGAGCGGACTTAGCCGGGTATGGCGCGGACTGCATAGCAGTATTGGCGGGGCATGGCGCGAAGATGGCTCAGCAAATCGTAGACTTGGCCGGCTGTGCGGTGCTGGTGGCACGGGCTGGTGCTGCATGAAGCGGGCTAGGATTGGGTTGCAGCGCGGTATTAACCGGATATGGCCGGGCATGCGGCACGGGTGGCGCGGCATTGACCGGTGTCGTCGCACGGGCTGGCACGGTCTGGGTCGGTGTTGGCCTGTCATGTGATGTCGATGGCCGGGCTGTGGCCGGGCATACTGGCTTGTGCGGCACGGGCTGAGTCCTTGAGCAGCTTCCTTCAGTGTATTGGTTAACATCTGGGCAAAACTCTCCAATATCTCGTATATGTCAGTAGTGCTATGATCGAATAGGGGAATATAGATAAGAGTGTCGACAGACAATCGATCAGAAGCTCTTAATCCTTGGTAGAAGTTTTGGGCCAATCTTTTTGGATCATAACCATGATGAGGATGAGCAGCACATAGCTTCTTAAACCTTTGCCAAAATTGGGGAAAATTCTCCGCTTTACGTTGAAGAATGCTTCCAACTTTAGTTCTATGTTTAAGATCTATATCTTGCTTCTCAGTTGAATTGCTTGGTTGATCGATCTTCAGGGATGGTTGAACTTCTTTGTTGTTGACTTCTTTCTCCTTCTTAGCTTCTTTCGCTCGATCTTTCTTCTCTTTAAAGCTAGGGGGCTCAATTGCTTTAGACAAAGCTTCCAATGCAGGCGATATTGGTGAAGAATCTTCAATAGCTCCTTTCTGAACAAACTTAGAACTTATAACACAAACAAAATTGTTAGATTTCAAAGGCACTTGAGATGAAATTCTAGGGTGGATGACTTCACCATCGAATTCCATGGTCAATGAACCATTGAATACATCGATCTTGGTATGAGAAGTCTTTAGGAAAGGTCTTCCTAATAAAAGAGGATATTGATCTTTCGAATATTCCATATCCATATTGAATATATCGATAGGAAAAATCAAATGCTCAACTTTAATTAAGATATTCTCTAAAATACCTTTGGGATAAACCAAAGATCCGTCAGCTAATTGCAGAATAACATCAGTATTCTTCAAAGGACCAAGATTTAAAGATTTGTAGAAAGAATAAGGCATCACACTTAAAGAAGCACCTAGATCAAGCATTGCATTCTCTATAATACTTCTCCCAATAGAACAAGTAATAGAAAACGTACCTGGATCTTTGCACTTAGGAGGTAAACTCTTTTGAAGCACAGCAGAGACATTAGCTCCAGCGCTTACCTTACCTTGTAATATTTTCTTGTTGGTACAAAGTTACTTAAGGAACTTTGCATAATTCAGAATTTGTTGAATGGCACGAAGAAGTGGGATGTTGACCTCAACTTTTCGAAATATCTCCAAAATATCTTGATCATCATCTTCTTTCTTTGTCTTCTTCAATCTTGATTGGAAAGGAATTTGGTTGGAATCGGTTTTAGACTTGTTGGAATCGCACACACCTTTTCCTTTGGGTTGAGTTACGGCCTCTTCTTTGTTGAGACCTTCAATTGGCGCAGCTCCTTTGTTATTGGGTTCATCTTCAATCTTGATTTCGGCAGGCACTTGTAATTTGTCTTCCTTGGTGTAGCTCCACTCTCATTTAGCTTGTTGATGTGCGGCAAGGGTTGGATATGGTTCTTTCAACTCTTTTCCACTCATTAAAGAAATTGCACTGACATTGTCTCTAGGAGGTACCTTTGGTTGCGATGGAATCCTTTGTTGACCTTGTGTCTTGAGATCACTCATATCACTAGCTAATTGACTAATTTGTTTTCTCATCATCTCCATAGCTTCTTTGATTTGTTGCATCTCGATGGAAATAGCTTGTGAAGATTGAAAATTAGGTCTTTGAAAATTCATTGGCCTTCCTTGAAATTTACCTTGGTTCCCATATTGTTGACTCGGTTGCTCAGGTCTCCAATAAGGTTCAGGCTTCCTTTGATAAGCTCCTTGTAATCCCACGGCATTGACTCCTTGCTTGTTGTCTTCCAAAGTAGCACAAACCCTAGGCACACTTGAGAAATTCGCTTGGAACAAATCAGTGAGCATAGCGATTTGCTGATTCGTTTCTTGAAGTTGTTGCTCCAATGAGGTGGAATAGGTAGAAACTTCATTGATCCTTATTGTAGGACCTTCTCTTGAATAGTCTTCTCGAGATCCATATTGTTGAGTGTTTGCAGCCATGTTTTCCACTAAAGTCCAAGCTTCAGCAGGAGTTTTGTCTATGAAAGCTCTTCCACTTGCAGAATCGATGGAAGATCTGTCAAACGGTAGTAATCCTTCGTAGAAGTACTGGATCAACAACTGTTCATTGATTTGATGATTGGGGCAGCTAGCACAAAGTGTTTTGAAACGTTCCCAATATTCATGCATTGTTTCTCCATGGCATTGCTTAATTCCGCAAATCTCCTTCCTTATACTTGATGCTTTGTGTGCAGGAAAGTACTTTTCCAAGAACAGCTTCTTAAGACTCGTCCAAGATGTGATTGAACCAGTGGGTAGGAGGTACAACCAATCTTTTGCTCGATCCATAAGAGTGAACGGAAAGGTTCGTAACATGAATTGATCTTCAGGAAATACCTTGAATACTTGTAGATGCGCAGGCAATCTGGAAATCAGTAAGATGTCGGTGAGGATCTTCTCCAGGCAAACCATGAAATTTGGGTAAAATCTGAATAAATCCAGATTTTATCTCAAAGTTTTTAATAGTATCTGGGTATTGAATGGCTAAGCGTTTGGCATTGACGTTTGGTGCAGCTAACTCTCTCAGAGTTTTGGGTTGTTCTTCTTCAGCCATGTCTTCTGACAACGTTGAAACATCAGATCTGGGAGAACTTAGTTGAGAACTTGAATTGGATGACTCCTCTTCTTGTTGTAATCGGCTTTGTGTCTTCTTTTTCTTCTGAAATAGTGTTCTTTCAGGCTCAGGATTGAATTCTAAACCTTCAATACCAATACTTCTTGTCTTTGGCATGCAACTTTCTAGAAAAATAGAGAACAAAACTAAAAAGAAAAATTAGCAGTAACAGTTCTTAAATAAAAAATTAAAAAGCAAAACAGAAAATAAAAATATTTTTTTTATTTTAAAAGGAAAAACGGAAAAGAAAAGTTATTATTTTTATCGACGCAAACCCTAATTTTTTTTTAAATCGCAAACTTTTTTTTTTTAGAAAAAATCGGAAAAACAAAAACTTTTTTTAGAGCAGATTAATTCTTGGATCTAATCTCTCTTCACTTCCTTTCAATTCCCTTCCCCGGCAACGGCGCCAAAATTTATGATCGGTCGTCAGCAATCATAAAAATAATCCCCACATAAACTAACTAAACTAGCTAGGGCATGTAGGGGTCGAATCCCACAGAGAAGGGTTATAATTATCAAAGGAAAGAAAGATCTTTTCCAAAAATCAACTAGAAAACAGGGGATTGTGAATATCAATTATAAAGAAAACAATTAAACTAAAAACAAAGCAAATAAAATTAAATTTAGATCTAAAGCAAATTATTAAAGCAAACAATAATTATAAAGCATACTTCTTCTCCGATGGTATGATTCAATTAGATTAACTATGGATCATTGACTTAAAAGGTGAATTAAGCATCTTATTCTTGACTGACAACTGGTATAGGTTTCCCAACATGTATGTTAGATTAGAGGCCGGTTAAAGCTTTAGTTATCCATTTCCTTCAGCAATCAATTACTTTTTTAGGGCTTAAAGATCGCTTGAGAACAAAGCATTAAGAATAATTAATTTTACACACATGCCTACAAAGTAGAACCATACGAAGAACAATTTCTCGGCCTCCGATAGACAAACGCCCATTAGGCAGCGATTAAACAAACTTGATTTGCTACAAACAATCAAACTTGAGTGGTTAATTCTAAGCTTGATCTAGCCATAGATCTTCCTCTTACATCGTTAGTGGCCACATAACTCAAATAGGATTCAGAATCATAAAATAAAACAGGGTTTTGACTACTATCATCAAGAACTTAACACAAAATTATAAGTATAGAAATCTCACCATAATTAATTGATTGAATTCACCAAAGGATTAGAAGTATTAAGAATTTAGCCACTCATGGACTTAGGAAAATCCATGAGAGGCATAAGAAAAACTTACAAAACTAGGGAGAAACGATTTCTCCTCCTTGAAAACCTAGGGTTGTCGCACCCCTCTATAGCTAGAGAGGGTGTCGACTTCCCCCTTCTAAATCTAGAGAAAAACCTAAACTAAAGAAAGGTAGAAAAAGAGAATAAAACTATATCTATTGTGTCTAATATGTGATTTGTGATACAGGAGGTGGCTATTTATAGTGGAGGAATAGGGGTAGGATGGTTTAGTCTTAACTTGGATTCCAAGTTGGATTAGATGTCTTCCTAGAGTAGAATCCAAGTCAAAATAGGATCCTTGAATTTTCTGGATTTCTGCAGAAACTTCGACTTGAGATTCGGGCTTGAATATGGCAGATATGGGCTTCGCACTTCGAAGGAAAGTTGTAGAGCTCGGAATTAGCTTTCCAACGGCTACTCATGGGCTTAAAACGGACATCTGAGCAGAAAGTTATGGCCTTTCTACCGAGACTGCGCTGAATCCTACTCCAAATAGGACTAGTTACGGGAAATTACGGGATTTGGATATTTTGGAGGGCCAATCGGCATTAATTGGGATTTTAACTCCAATTATGGACTTATATGGACTGAATATAATCCCATATTAATTATCCAAAAATCCTTAACTTCCGGGCTTCTTCTCGGCTTGGCTTCAATCCTTTGCAAATAAGCTCCAAATCTTCAATTCTTCTTGAATTAATTCTTCAATTGTCTTCAAATCTTCAAAACACGAACTTCACATCTTCAAGTCTTCATTCCAAATGACTAAGTCCATATTTGAGTAAAAAGTCTCCAAAATAGCTCCAAAAAGTGTGAAAAACAATAAATTTTCACTTTTCTTGTCTCCAAGACCTAAAAACACAAATACTTGCAAAATATGGTAAAAACACATATAAAAGTAGCCAAAAGTATATAAAACTAGCTATAAAAATATGCATAATTTTAGCTCGATCAATTTTACACACATGCCTACAAAGTAGAACCATATGAAGAACAATTTCTCGGCCTCCGATAGACAAACGCCCATCAGGCAGCGATTAAACAAACCTGATTTGTTACAAACAATCAAACTTTAGTGATTAATTCTAAGCTTGATCTAGCCATAGATCTTGCTCTTATATCGTTAGTGGCCACATAACTCAAATAAGATTCAGAATCATAAAACAAAACAGGGTTTTGACTACTATCATCAAGAACTTAACACAAAATTATAAGTATAGAAATCTCACCATAATCAATTGATTGAATTCACCAAAGTATTAAAGTATTAACGATTTAGCTACTCATGGACTTAGGAAAATCCATGAGAGGCATAAGAATACTTACAGGACTAGGGAGGAACGATTTCTCCTCCTTGAAAACCTAGGGTTGTCGCACCCCTCTATGGCTAGAGAGGGTGTTGACTTTCCCCTTCTAAAACTAGAGAAAAACCTAAACTAAAGAAAGGTAGAAAAAGAGAATAAAACTATATCTATGTGAAAGTATATCTAGTGTGTCTAATATGTGATTTGTGATACAGGATGTGGTTATTTATAGTGGAGGAATAGGGGTAGGACGGTTTAGCCTTGACTTGGACTCCAAGTTGGATTAGATGTCTTCCTAGAGTAGAATCCAAGTCAAAATAGGATTATGGAATTTTCTGGATTTCTCCAGAAACTTTGACTTGAGATTCGGGCTTGAAGATGGCATAGCTGGGCTTTGCACTTCAAAGGAAAGTTGTAGAGCTTGGAATTAGCTTTCCAACGACTACTCATGGGCTTGAAACGGACATTTGAGCAGAAATTTATGGCCTTTCTACCGAGACTGCGCCATTTTCTACTCCAAATAGGACTAGTTACGAGAAGTTACGGGATTTGGATATTTTGGAGGGTCCAATCGGCATTAATTGAGATTTTAACTCCAATTATAGACTTATATGGGCTGAATATAATCCCATATAAATTATCCAAAAATCCTTAACTTCCGGGCTTCTTCTGGGCTTGGCTTCAATCCTTTGCGAATAAGCTCCAAATCTTCAATTCTTTCTTCTTGAATTAATTCTTCAATTGTCTTCAAATCTTCAAAATATCTTCAAGAAATCTTCAAAACACGAACTTCGCATCTTCAAATCCATAGTTGAGTAAAAAGTCACTAAAATAGCTCCAAAAAGAGTGAAAAACAATAAGTTTTTCACTTTTCTTGTCTTCAAGACCTAAAAACACAAATACTTGCAAAATAGGGTAAAAACACGTATAAAAGTAGCAAAAAGTATATACAAATAGCTATAAAAATATGCATAATTTTAGCTCGATCACTTGGGCTTCCTATCTCATTTCTCGGATCCCAAGCCAATGCCTACATTTGAGGCTTCCCTAGGCCTTACTTCTTGTTGGTCTCGGCTTTTTCTTTGCGTGTTCTTTGCCATGCTTGCTGCTGTGCTTTGTGTTGCCTTGTTGCTACTTGTCTCCACCTTACCCTCCCTTTAGGTGTACAGCTCGGTATAATGAGGTCTTCTAAAAGACCTTCGACGCTGGGGTATACCACCTTGCTTTGTTGAGCCACTCTGCATGTTTGCTTTTATCTTGTGGCCATAAGAGACCATGGTGTGCACTAATTAATAGTGTATCACCGTAAGCCTGGGGAATATATTATGACCAAATTTGCAGTTTACTTCTATTTGCGTGAAGATCCGGTGTGCAAGAATTCAAAGTACAAGACCTTATAATGTAAAGAAGAAAAAAAATACATTTTATTTTGCATTTTCTGTAGCCTGTAGAGTTTATTTGCAACAGGACTTTTCCTAGCTTTTTACAAAATTGTATCTTCTCAACTTTGTAAAAAGACTTTTTTTCTTTATCTAAACTTGCCGAGAAATGATATTTGATCCTGATGTATCAATTTAAATATATAAGAAGAATGCAATTTCGCTATTGATTATTTGCCTATGAGAAAGCTATTACTGCATATAATGAAAGAAGAGTTATTTACTCTAATCATAAGCTAATCAGGCAACCCTATAAAAAAAGTTAAAAACCTTAAAAGCGCAAATTAAAGTGCACACCATTCATTCAAGACCCAAGCAAGAATTAATGCAAGCCCAAAGGCCACAAATGGGTCCAACCAAGGTCAAATTTTATGTTGTTTTTATTACCTGGAAAAGTCTTATACTTTGATAAAGCTTAAAATGGAGTGCAAAGATGATGAAAATACCCTTGGGTATGAAAATGACCAAAATACCCCTGACGCAAAAATTAACAATAATACCCCTGGTATCTTCTTAATTCTATCCAAAGGATATTCATTAAAAACGGGTGTCTACACTTTGAAGCTTCAAAACTTTTTGCACAAAAAAGATATAAACAAACCGTAAAACCATTGTAAAGATGGGACTTAGTACTACAATTTAGACTCAAGAATCGCTAAAAAAGGTTACCGAATGACAAAGTTACAATAGGTTAAAGTTGGGTATTCACATCAGTCAAAAATCCGAAAATAGCATGTACTCAAAAATTCATAACAATTTCAATTCAATCTCAAATCAAATGCCACAAAAGCCATTAGAAAGGTCTTTCCAAGCTCTTTCCAATGGTACCCACTAAGCTATCGGAATCATATCGGAAAGTCGCCGGAAAAACAGAAAGTAGAAACCCCCAAACTAAATTTAGGGAATCTTTACAAAGAAAACACATAAACGACGAATCCTATTGGGAAATCATGAAAACATGCTTTGATTGACGTTTGTAGGGATGAATTTCCCTTTCCTTTGCCTTTCTCCTTCTTCCATAGGGTTTTCTTCTTCCAACTCTTTGTCTGCAGAAGTTTTCGCGTTTTAGAAAAAAGACTAAGGGAAATTTGTTTACCCCAATTATTAGTTAAATTAGCTAATTAAGCTTTGGGTTTTAAGGCCCAAAGTTAAGATATCTAAAAGTTAATTGAAAGAGGGCCTTAAAAATATTGGGTATTACATCCTCCCCTCCTTAAAAGGAGTTTAGTCCTCTAAACTCATACCTCGGTTCTCGAAAAGGTGAGGATACTTCTCTTTCATATTATCATCCAACTCCCAAGTGGCTTCTCGTTCAGTGTGATGACTCCACTGAACTTTAACATAACGAATGGTCCGCTTCCTCAAGACTTGTTCTTTAGTATCCACAATACGAATAGGTTGCGCATCATAAGACAAATCTTCTCTAAGTTGCACAGGGGCCAAATCCACTACATGGTTAGGGTCCGAAATACACATCCGCAACATAGAGACATGGAAAACGTCATGGACTCCAGCCAAAGAAGGTGGGTGAGCCAATCTATAAGCAAGGTCTCCAACCTTTTCAAGTATCTCAAAAGGACCTACAAATCGAGGACTCAACTTTCCCCTAATTCCAAACCTCATAACTCCTCTAATCGGCGAAACTCGAAAAAAAACATGGTAACCAACTGATCGAGCAAAAAACAACCCTATTTTTATGGCTATTTTTCTATGTTTTTGGGTCTATTTATGCTCTAATTTGCCTTATTTTGATGATATTTGTGTTTTGAGTCTTTAAGAGATGTGAAATTGGAAATTTGTTAATTTTCACTACTTTTGAAGCTATTTTGATGACTTTTTACACAGATATTAGCAAAGTAATTTTGAGTATAGATTTGGAGATTCGAAGTTCGTGTTTTGAAGATTTCTTGAAGATAATTTGAAGACTTGAAGACCATTGAAGAATTATTTCAAGAAGCAAGAATTGAAGATTGGAGCTTAATTTGCAAAGGATTGAAGACAAACCCAGATGAAGCCCGGAAGTTAAGGATTTTTGGATATTTTATATGGGATTATACTCAGCCCATATAAACCTATAATTGGAGTTAAAATCCCAATTTGTGGGCTTAATATTCAAAAGAATATCCAAATCCCGTAATTTCCCGCAGATTTGCGATTTAATCCCGGATTCAGCGCAGTCTCGGTCAAAAGGCCATAACTTTCTGCTCAGACGTCCGTTTTAGGCCCGTGAGTAGCCGTTGGAAAGCTAGCTCCGAGATCTACAACGTTCCTTTGAATACCAAAGCCCAGTTCTGCCGTTCTCAAGCCCAAAATTGACGTCGAAGTTGCTGTGCGATTTCTGGAAATTTCAGGATCCTACTTTCACTTGGATTTTGACCCTAGGAAGACTTTTAAGCCAACTTGGAGACCAAGTCAGCCCCTAGAACGTCCTAGAGTCCTATCCTAAGTCTAATAGGAATCTTTAGGTTATTTTTCTCCTATAAATAGCCACCTTAGGTCTAGGTTTTTATGTATTCTCTCTTTAGAAAAATATATTGTAGATTTGCTTGAAGATTTGGAGGAGAAACTCTTGGAGCCGCCGCCGCCTCTTCTTCTTCATCCATAGATAAGTTTTCTTCTTCTTCTTATTTGTGGATGCTCACTCAATTCATGAGTGATTAATCCTTTTCTTTTCTCCAATGTAGAATTTAATTGATCTCTTGACTTATATCATGGTGAGATTTTGTGCTTATATATGAGAATTGTTTAGGGTATTTCTTAAATCTCTGTTTTAATCCTATGTTAACTTGTTTTGATGGATTGGATCCGAACCTGTCTTGATAAATTGAGTTGCATTAGCTAGATTAGATCTTGAAGGACCAATTCGGATCTAATTATTAGTAGCAATTGGAAGAGAAGGACCAATTCCTTCCAAGAGATATAAGAATCAACGGATAATTTTATTGTTTGTTGTGCTTGTTTATAAATTACTAGATCTTAATGCTTTGTTCTTGTCAATTATGAAACTGGACCAAGGTAATTAGTTGTTAAGAATAAAAGGGATAATTTAAGCTGGACCAAGGTAATTTTATCTAATTTAGGTAATTTAGGATTTAATTCCAAACAAGCTATCCAAGGTTTTCATAATTCTTAGATAGCGATGATCCATGTTATTTATGTCAAGAGGGAGATTAATTCCATGTTGGAGGATATTCTTTAATTGTTTTCTCAGTTTATTCACTGCTTTCTTATTATTAATTTTCTTTAATTTTCCTGTTTGATTTCTTAGTTAATTTTACTTGTTTGTTTGATTTAATTCAACTCTACTTCCAAAATTCTCTTTATTTATTTTTTTTAATAAGAAAAAGAATAATAACCTATCTCTCTGTGGGATCGACCCCTACTTGCCCTAGCTATTTTTAGTTAGTAATTGTTGGGATTATTTTTATGATTGCTGACGACCGATCATAAATTTTGGCGCCGTTGCCGGGGAGATTGTGTTTTCAATTTCTTTTTATTTATTTATTTATTTATTATTTTTCTATTAGATTTGCACTTGATCATCTTTGTTTTGCAGAAAAGATCTAATGGCGCAACCAAAAACGTTACGGGAGCTGAACTTCAACTGTGAATTGTCGCCCCTCTGCATTGATTATCCTACCTTGGATATGACTTGCAAATTGCCGTCAGCAGTATTCCGCATGATGCCTATTTTTCAAGGAGAATCTCATGAGAACCCTCATGAGCATCTACATAGTTTCTTTATAAACTGTGCTGCAATCACTGGGATGCCTCAAGAGGAAGTAAGACTTCGAATTTTTCCTTTGACATTAGAAGGAAAAGCGAGAAACTGGTACATAAGTCTGCCATCAAAATTTATAAATTCTTGGAAGGAGATGGAGACAGTATTTTTGAACAAGTACTTTCCTGAAGCGAAGCGTGCTGATGTCAGAAAGAGAATCACTGCTTGTCAACAACTAGATGACGAGAAGTGGCATCAATACTGGGAGAGATACAACGAGATCTGCGCGAGCTGTCCTTACCACAACCTGAGTGAAGCACTTTTGATTCAGAATTTTTATGATGGTCTCCTTTATAAAGATCGGATGTACATCGATTCAGCAAGTGGAGGGAGTTTTACACTCAAAACCCCTGAAGAAGCAAGGAAGCTGCTCAACAGCATGACTGAGAACATTCACCAATTCAGCACAACTAATGAAGTCGACACAACAAAGGAATCAGAGATATCAGAAATCCGCAAGGAATTGAAGGAGTTTGTGGATCAAACTAATCACACCATAACCTCACTAGCTAAGATGTTTGCCGACTTCATGAATATTCAATCACAAGCTTCTGCCCAAATTCCTTCATATGTGCCGCAAAGATATATGAGAGAAAACACACAAGGATATGGAATCAATGCAATCGAAGAAACTCAAAAGTGGTATGCACAAAAGATCGAGTTATCTGTTGCGCCAATCTCACCTTCAACACCACCCTCAGCACCTATTTCCCCTGATGTGCCACCACCAATTGCTGTAATCAATGACAATCTACCAAAACATGAGGAAATTCCAGCCAAAAGCAAGGAGGATCAACCTACTTCATCACCAAAAGCTTCTCAACCTCGTTCAAGATTGGAAGGGATGAAAAAGATGGAGACCACTTACGGGCCGCCACCGTTTCCTCAAGATTTGCGCCACAAAGGAAGACATGCAATGGAGAAAGCCAATCTGATTCACTTCAAAAGAGGGAGGTACATATTCCTTTAATTGCTGCAATTCAAGAAGTTCCCAAGGAACAATGGAAGCTAGTTGATTTGGTAGAGACTACACAAAGACATCAAGGGCCAATTGTGAAGGAAGTTAAAGGGGTATCAAGCAAAACAATTAATAATCCATATGAACTTGATTTGCAAGATTCCTTTCAATTTCTCTTCAATAATGAAGAAGATGAGCCAAGCATGGTCGATGTTTCAGTTCTACCAAAAGAGGTCTCCAAGATTGTGCACGAAGAATCAGAAGCAACGAAAGAAGATATCAAGATGGACATCCCTCCACCTTTTCCTCCAAGATTCGTAGAACACAAGGAAAAACCACCAGATGATGAGCAACTTGGACATCCTGAGCTAAATGACACAAATGTGCAAGATTTTGTTGATACCCAACTTTTAGAACATGGACATCATGATTTCTTGGGAAACAACAAGTTTCTTGAACATGGATGCTTTGGAGAGATCAAATCTGAAGATTGACAAGCCATGGATCAATTCTTTTTGAAAGATAAGATGATTTGCCAACACGAGGACACTTTCCAAAAGCTAGAAAGGAGCGATGCTAGTCCATGCCGCAAGCACCCATTGCATCAACCACTCACGGCAACAAAGATGGCATTATCATTCCTAGCCATTCATGGAGTCGCCCTGAACAAAATTGTGGTATAATCCAGCCTAACAAGAGGAGATGAAGGAAAGTCAAGCTAATGACTTTAAACAAGCGCTTGTTGGGAGGCAACCCAATTGTAAAAAAAATATAAAAAAAAGGATAAGAAGCAAGTCAAGGCCGACCATATAGCCGGCGTTTGCTTGGTCACACCGAGCCAGCATGCTAAGCATGGCCGGCCATGGCTCGGCAATACCGTGCCATCTCCATGCTACATCTCGACTATCACCAAGGCAGCTACCATGCATGGCCGGTAATGGCTCGGCATTACCGTACAATGCAGCCATATCCAAGCAGTAGTCCGCTCCAGCTCAGGCCACTACTTGGCCATGCCGCGCAACAGCCCACGCAGGACAGGCCATGACTTGGCCATTACCGCACCAAGGCCAGGCCAAGCACCGGATACCAGCAGGCCAACCGTGCCAAATATCGCGTCCTGGCCCGAGCCATGCCGCACATCCACGCCTGCCACCGCTCAACACTAGCCGCGCCATACCAGGCCATGTCCCGACCATGCTAGGAGTCTACCATGTCAAGTCCGCACCGAGCTAGGAGATATGCCGCCAACTCATGCATGCACAATTTTGAATTTCTTTTCCTAATTAAACTAGGAAACTAAATTCCTAATTGCTTCATCACCTTTTCCAAATAGGTAATGTGCTCCTAAACAAGGTATGTTTTCTTACTTTTTACTCTAACTAAAACCTCTAGACTTAGGACTTGATCACTATATAAAGGTACTCTACCCCTCCTTTTTATTCATCAAACACAAGTAGTAATATTGGGAGAGTAAAGTTTCGGCTAGAAGCAATTTTTGGGAGAAGAAGTCGACTAGAGCAATGCCGACTGTGATGAGAATAAAGAAGGGGCAGATGGGGTTTACCTATGCTTTATCTTTAATTTTCCTTTATCTTATGTCTTTATTTTTCAAGTTCATTAATAAACTATATAGTTTTATTTTCCTATCACTTTAATTTTTATTGTCTTTTTGAGCAATTCTCTTCATCAAAGTTGCCTAGGTATGTTTCATGAACCTTAACTCTTTATTTTTGGTAAGCTATTTTGCATGCTTTGATTTCTTGATTGCTTTTACATTGAGGACAATGTGAATTTTAAGTGTGGGGGGTGAATACTGATAGGGTTGATATTGAATAATTGAGTCATATGATAGTTTGTGTTTGCATGAGAACCTAAGATAGGATTTGGATTGTTTATGAATTGACTTTGTTTCCCCAATTTTTGAAAAAATTTCATAAAAAATTGATTTTGGAGGACAAAACTTTGAAAATTTTCAAAATTTTTGAATTTTTCATGCATATATTGAGTTATTGATTTAATTATGATTAATGAATACTTAGAATTTTTAGTAATGCTTTATTCATTGATTGAGTTATAGCATGCTGTTTGATTTCTTAAAATTAGGTATAATTGAAGTATGTGATATGATCTTATTTATTCATTGCTTTTATGATTATCTATTTCTAGAACTTGTGTTGAATTTTGATTGAAATTACAATTAAGAAAGCATGTTATGGATATGTCAAGAATAAGTGTGGGGGACTATCTATATAAAGGGTAATTAAAAAAAATTGTTTTCATAAAAGAAGTGATTTCATGTAAGAGGAGAAGAGGTATTTCTGCTAATAAAATAAAAAAAAAATCCATTGTTGTCACTCTTCTCTTCAAACAAAAGGAGATAGTAACCCTTGGGAAGAGGATAAGAGGCATGGATCAGCAGAAATATTGTCCCTCTGAAAAAAATAAATAGATGGAGTCCTTCTAGAGTGCTAGTAGCCTCAAAATAATAAAGGGCGTTAGTAACCCCTAAACATAAACACTTCAGAGGTTAGTAACCTCATTTTTCTAAAACCAATTACCCTTAAAAACTATTATAACCCACATGAACCCTTGATTTATTTATGATATTGTAATCTTTTGAGTAATGGTGAGAAACATGAAGATGCAAGCCTATAGAAAGAAGTAGTTATAAGAGTAAAGAATGGTAAGTGATTAGAGCTACTTTGATTATGGCTACTTAAGAATGATGATGCTTGTTATTGATTGATCTTTGGATTAAGTATTGTTAATGTTCTTTGTTATTTTGATTTCATGGTTAAATTGGTTCTTTGATATAAGTATGAATCCATATTGATCTTTTGAAAAATTGTTTTTGATTAACTTACATTGATTTTGCTAAGGGACTAGCAAAGTTCAAGTGTGGGGGAAATTATGATCGAGCCAAAAACAACCCTATTTTTATGGCTATTTTTCTATGTTTTTGGGTCTATTTATGCTCTAATTTGCCTTATTTTGATGATATTTGTGTTTTGAGTCTTTAAGAGATCTGAAATTGAAAATTTGTTAATTTTCACTACTTTTGGAGCTATTTTGATGACTTTTTACACAGATATTAGCAAAGTAATTTTGAGTATAGATTTGGAGATTCGAAGTTCGTGTTTTGAAGATTTCTTGAAGAGAATTTGAAGACTAGAAGACCATTGACGAATTATTTCAAGAAGCAAGAATTGAAGATTGGAGCTTAATTTGCAAAGGATTGAAGACAAGCCCAGATGAAGCCCGGAAGTTAAGGATTTTTGGATATTTTATATGGGATTATACTCAGCCCATATAAACCTATAATTGGAGTTAAAATTCCAATTTGTGGGCTTAATATTCAAAAGAATATCCAAATCCCGTAATTTCCCGCAGATTTGCGATTTAATCTCGGATTCAGCGCAGTCTCGGTAAAAAGGACATAACTTTCTGCTCAGACGTCCGTTTTAGGCCCGTCAGTAGCCGTTGGAAAGCTAGCTCCGAGATCTACAACTTTCCTTTGAAGACCAAAGCCCAATTCTGCCGTTCTCAAGCCCAAAATTGACGTCGAAGTTGCTGTGCGATTTCTGGAAATTTCAGGATCCTACTTTCACTTGGATTTTTGACCCTAGGAAGACTTTTAAGCCAACTTGGAGACCAAGTCAGCCCCTAGAACGTCCTAGAGTCATATCCTAAGTCTAATAGGAATCTTTAGGTTATTTTTCTCCTATAAATAGCCACCTTAGGTCTAGGTTTTTATGTATTCTCTCTTTAGAAAAATATATTGTAGATTTGCTTGAAGATTTGGAGGAGAAACTCTTGGAGCCGCCGCCCCCTCTTCTTCTTCATCCATAGATAAGTTTCTTCTTCTTCTTATTTGTGGATGCTCACTCAATTCATGAGTGAGTAATCCTTTTCTTTTCTCTAATGTAGAATTTAATTGATCTCTTGACTTATATCATGGTGAGATTTTGTGCTTATATATGAGAATTGTTTAGGGTATTTCTTAAATCTCTGTTTAAATCCTATGTTAACTTGATTTTGATGGATTGGATCCGAACCTGTCTTGATAAATTGAGTTGCATTAGCTAGATTAGATCTTGAAGGACCAATTCGGATCTAATTATTAGTAGCAATTGGAAGAGAAGGACCAATTCCTTCCAAGAGAGATAAGAATCAACAGATAATTTTATTGTTTGTTGTGCTTGTTTATAAATTACTAGATCTTAATGCTTTGTTCTTGTCAATTATGAAACTGAACCAAGGTAATTAGTTGTTAAGAATAAAAGGGATAATTTAAGCTGGACCAAGGTAATTTTATCTAATTTAGGCAATTTAGGATTTAATTCCAAATAAGCTATCCAAGGTTTTCATAATTTTTAGATAGCGATGATCCATGTTATTTATGTCAAGAGGGAGATTAATTCTATGTTGGAGGATTTTCTTTAATTGTTTTCTCAGTTTATTCACTGCTTTCTTATTAATAATTTTATTTAATTTTCTTGTTTGATTTCTTAGTTAATTTTACTTGTTTGTTTGATTTAATTCAACTCTACTTCCAAAATTCTCTTTATTTATTTTATTTTTAATAAGAAAAAGAATAATAACCTATCTCTCTGTGGGATCAACCCCTACTTGCCATAGCTATTTTTAGTTAGTAATTGTTGGGATTATTTTTATGATTGCTGACGACCGATCACCAACCTCGAACTCCAACTCTCGCCTCCTATTATCTGCATAGCTTTTCTGTCTGCTTTGAGCCGTAAGAAGATGTTCTCTTATGACTTGAACCTTTTCAATTGCTTGCTGAATAAGATCCGGACCTAACAACTTCCTTTCACCAACATCATCCCAACAAAGAGGAGATCTGCATTTCCTACCATACAAAGCCTCAAAAGGAGCATTTGAATGCTAGACTGATAGCTATTATTGTAGGCGAATTCTGCCCAATGCAAATGACGATCTCAAGAACCTCCAAAATCCATAACACAAGCTCTCAACATATCTTCCAGATTTTGAATGGTTCTTTTAGATTGACCATCTGTTTGGGGATGGAAAGCAGTACTAAAGCTAAGCTTGGTACCTAAAGCAGTATGTAAACTCTTCCAAAATTGCGCCACAAAACGAGAATCACGATCAGAGACAATAGACACCGGCACACCATGCAATCTCACAATCTGCTCCACATACAGTTCTGCCAACTTCTCCAACGACATTCTTGGACGAACATGTAAGAAATGCGCAGACTTTGTCAAAATATCCACAATCACCTAAAATCCACAGTAATTTGTTCCCATTTCCATTCAGGAATAGGGAGATGCTTCAATAGCCCTGCTGGTCGCTGATGTTCAGTCTTAAGTTGCTGGCAAGTCAAACACTTAGACACAAACTCTGCAATCTCCCTTTTCATGTTATTCCACCAGAAAGAACTTTTCAAGTCTTGGTACATCTTAGTACCTCCAGGATGAATCGTATAGTTACGATAGTGGGCTTCCTCCAATATCTCTTTCTTCATCTCAGAATCATTTGGAACACAAATTCTATCACCAAACCTCAGAGAACCATCCTCATGGACCTTAAAGTTTGGCTTAGCACCAGCCTCCTACTCGACTCTGATGTTCTGAAGTCTAGGGTCTTTCATTTGGGCAACTTTAATCATTTGAACTAAGGTTGGCTGAATTTGCAAACTTGCTAAAACTGCTCAAGAACCATATACTCGAACACCAATATCCAATCTCCTTAAATCCTCCAATATGTGTCTTTCAGACGTAATCATCATTGCCAAGTTCCCAGAAGATTTCCTACTCAAAGCGTCAGCAACACGATTCGCCTTACCAGGATGATAGCTAATGGTTAAGTTGTAATCTTTCAACAACTCCAACCATCTTCTCTGCCTCATGTTCAACTCCTTCTGAGTGAATAGATATTTCAAGCTCTTGTGATCTCTGAAGATCTTACAAGACTCACCATACAAGTAATGTCTCCACATCTTCAATACAAAAACAACAGCTGCCAACTCCAAGTCATGTGTTGGGTAGTTCTCCTTCATAAGGTTTTAACTGCCTATAAGAATAAGCAATTACCATACTGTCTTGCATAAGAACACATCCAAGTCCCTTCTTAGAAGCCTCATTGTAAATGACAAAACCTTTACCACTTTTCGTTAGGGTAAGAATAGGAGCAGAAACAAGTTTCTGTTTTAACCCTTCAAAGCTCTTCTCACAAGAATCAGACCATTCAAAACGAACTCCCTTACGAAATAAGCCTAGTCAAAGGCATGGCAATGCGAGAAAAATCCTCCACAAAACGTCGATAATAACCTGCTAAACCAAGAAAACTACGAATCTCCGAAACATTATTTGGTCTTTTCCATTCTACCACAGCTTCGACTTTCTTTGGATCCACTGAAACCCAATCCTTTGACACCACATGTCCAAGGAAAGCCACACTAGAAAGCCAAAACTCACACTTCTTCAGCTTGGCAAATAATTGTTTCTGCCTGAAGGTCTCCAAAACAATTCTCAGATGATTCTCATGCTCATTTGGACTAGGGGAGTACACCAAAATGTCATCAATAAAAACAACCATAAATTTATCCAAATAAGGCTTAAAAACCCTATTCATCACATACATAAAAGCTGCTGGAGCATTGGTTAGTCAAAAAGGCATCACAAGAAAGTCATAATGGCCATACCGCGTTCTAAAAGCTATTTTGGCCACATCATCTACCTTAACCTTTAGTTGGTGAGATCCACATCGAAGATCAATTTTGGAGAACACTTGAACACCCTTCAACTGGTCAAAAAGATCATCAATACGTGGCAAAGGATACCTATTCTTCACAGTAACTTTATTCAACACTCGATAATCTATGCACAACCTCATACTACCATCCTTTTTCTTCACAAACAGAACCGGAGCTCCCCAAGGGGACACACTAGGTCTAATGAAACCTTTATCGAGCAATTCTTGCAATTGTTCCTTCAACTCCTTTAATTCTGCAGGAGCCATTCTATATGGAGCCTTGGAAATAGGACCAGTGCCAGGAACTAAGTCAATGGAAAATTCAATTTCCCTATCAGGAGGTAATCCGGGAAGATCATCAGGAAAAACATCAGGAAACTCCCTTACAATAGGAATCTGTTCGATGGACAAATCATCATTTCTAGTGTCTGTCACATCTGCTAAATACCCTTTTCAACCAGTCTTAAGTAGACGTCAGGCTTGCAAAGCAGAAATGACTCGCAAAGGGGCATAGGCACCACTACCTTTAAAATTAAAAGGTGTGTCTCCCGGTATTTCAAAATCAACCTTCTTCTCTCGACAATCAACCTTAGCGTAATGATCAAACAACCAATCCATACCCAAAATCATGTCAAAGTCCCGCATATCTAACACATGCAAATCAGCAAACAATTCCATATCCGAGATTTTCAAACTACACCTTCTACAAATTCGATTAGAAATAAGTTGCTCCTTAATTGGAGTGTCAACACATAAGTCATATTCCAACAAAACAGTAGGCAAAGCAGACTTCCTAACAAATGATTGTGATACAAAGGAATGGGATGCACCAGTATCAAATAACACATGAGCATAAACAGAAGTGACTGGTAAAATACCTCAGACAACAGTGTTGGATGTCTCTGCATCCTGCTGAGTGATAGCATAAACACGACCTTGTGTGCGAGTTCTGCCTCCTCTTTGGGACCCACTAGCAGATGTCTGGTAGTATGGTTGGTCTGCGTGGTTTGAACATAAGGAGTTTTCTAAGCTACTGGTTCAAAAGATCGATAGTTCTGAGGCTTCTGCATTGACTAAGACATTTCTGCATCCATGGGGCAATCAGCAATACGATGGCCTTGTTGGCCACACCTAAAATAACCTCCTATGACATGTCTACAATCAGCAACCTTATGTCCCCCACCACAAACTGGAATTCTAGGCCCCTGAGAAGTCCTTCCTTGAGACGATTGGGTACCTCGCGGAGGAAACATACTCTTAAAAGTAGTAGAAGATTGCGATCTTTTAGTGGCCTGAAACTTAGGGGTACTAAAGCTCTTTTTAGCTTGAAGATCAGAATCACGGTATCTCTTCTTTTGAGAATTCTGATTCATGTCAACCTGCGTCTCCCTCCAAACAATATCCAAGGATTTCGCCCTACCCACCATCTCATCATAACTGGTCAAATGTAATGGAGCAAGGCCTCTACGAATATGAGCATTTAGTCCTCTCTCAAATCTCCTAGCTTTACTTTCATCGTCAGACACAAGTCTAGGGGCAAACTTGGACAACCTATCAAACTCAGTTTCATACTCGTCCACGGTCATACTACCCTGAACCAAGTTAAGAAATTCTTTCTCAAGTTGCTTCAATTTACTCAGCGGAAAATACTTTGCATAGAAAGCAGTGCGAAAGTTCTCCCAAACAAGGAACTCAGGTTCATTAGCATGGGTGCGCGCAACTCCCTTCCACTAGTTATGTGCACTACCCTGCAGTAGATATGCAGCAAACCTAATCTTATCCTGCTCCGAGGCTTGAAAAGCATCAAAGGCTTTCTCCATCTCTTCAATCCATAACTTAGCATCATCAGGGTTGGTCGAACCCTTGAAAGGAGCGGGAGCAATTTTCTTAAACTCTACCAAAGACTTCCACCAGTAGCGTTGCCAGCTTGTTGGGCAGGCTGTGTCTGGTGTCGATGCTCACGGACAAGGCCAGTCACCTCACGTAGTAAGTCCATAACATCAGCATTTTTAACGTTTCCACGCGCATTGGCACCCTGATTCTGATTTTGGTCTGCCTTATTCTGGTTTTGGTCTTGAGGGTTTTGTGCATTGTTCCTAGAACCCCCTGCTCTAGCGTTAGCAGCTATCTGCGCTAAGGTTTGTTGACGACGTGGTGGCATACTGATTTACCAAACGAGAAGCATATTATTCGCAATTTCTAAACAAGGTATACGCATAAAAACAACAACAAGGAAACATAAAGCGACATCCCATTCCTAAATTTCTACCCACTCTCAGATGGTGATGCCATGATATGCATGTCCAAAATTTTACAAACAAAACATTTTTGAAATCTGAGCTCTGATACCACTAAAACTGTCACGCCCCGAGCCTAGGACATGGCAGACGCCGCGTACTTGTAAGACTTAATCCAACAAACACGCAAGGCTCACAAACAAAGGAATTCAAAACCAAACAATTTAACGTTTCAAAATATAAATTGTAATTTAATCACGTTGCAAAAATTTCAATGCATAAATTGAGAAATACGCAAATCTTAAGAATCCAAGGAAATGCACCAACGAAAATTCAAGTGTCATAAAAACAAGTAAAATCTTGTTTTGCACAATTCTTTATTTTGAAAGCATGAAATAAATGCGATAATGCTGAATGCGGAAGGCCGGAATCACTCCACAATTTTCCCACGTGACTGATCTACATCATCACCTGAAAACAAGCGAAGTAATTTAATGAGCACAACGATTCAACAAGTGACAGACATCCCCTCAGTTGGATCGAGTATGTTAAAACATTGGCCAAATCATATATCATATAATTGATCAAACATAATAAGATATTTCAAAATATAATTTCATATCATAGATCCACAAAACAATTGCAAAGCAAATACAAAATTTGTCTCCCATAACAGACTAAGGCCACATTTACCCCTGTGACATAGGTCAGATGACCAGACAAAAACCACTATTCTGGAACCGGTGGCAACGGTAAGAATCGATTCTAATCACAAAGTAACATGTCGATATGGCCAATACTTAACCCCTATTGGCAAAGGTCAGAGCAGAGTCATAAGGGAGACTAAAACAAAACAAAACGTATCTCTTATACTTTCAAAAGTACATAATACGAAGCAAAACTTTCATACTTTAAATTTATAACAAAACAACTTGAAAACATTGATTTTAATGCCATATCATGCTAGTCAAAACTCAATCAAAACCAATTTCAAAGAATAATATCATATATATACTTTTCTCATACTCAATCCAAGTTTAACAAGATAAGGGATAAAATAATATAATAGCTAATCGTATTCAAATCACATTTGACTTATTTGAGGGCATGAAAATACCAAGGGGATATAGGTCACTTACCTGATTTGCTGAACTTCCAAACACACAGAGCAAAATCACCAAGGATGTATCCTAACCGCCTAATCATCCAAGCAAAAATCCTAATATTAGAACTACGAATTCGATATTCTACTAATACGAATTATCCGAGGTCATCCCGAGTTACTTGGGGTAATTGTGGCACCAACAAAATCATTCGGTGCACAACCATTAAACCATTGTCTTATTCTAATAGGAAGAATGCATTAAAAATATTTTAGAAAATTAATAAAAAAATCACAAACTGAAATTAATAGTGTTTTAAGAGTTATTAAATCAGTTCTTGGCAAAAACAAGCTTAAAAAAAATTTAAATTGATTTTTACAAAAATCTGGATTTTTTTGGAGTTTCATGGTCAACTAGCCAACTTTGAGTAAACACCATAGCCAATAAAGAGCAATTTCAAGCATGGTTAAAACATTAAATCATACTTGGTATGTAATACTATATGAAAGAATTTTGTTTTAATCAAAACGAGGTAGTAAAATTCATTTTACGGATGCACAAAGTTGGAAAATCGTCACAAGTAAATCCTGAATTTTCTGGTTTCAGTTTTCCAGTTTCAAGGTGTCAACTTTGAAGTTTTGAAACTTTCAGCACAAAACAGATATAAACAAACCGTAAAACCCATTGTAAAGATGGGACTTAGTACTACAATTTAGACTCAAGCATCGCTCAAAACGGTTACCGAATGACAAAGTTACAAAAGGTTAAAGTTGGGTATTCACATCAGTCAAAAATCCTAAAATAGCATATACTCAAAAATTCATAACAATTTCAATTCAATCTCAAATCAAATGCCACAAAATCCATTAGAAAGGTCTTTCGAAGCTCTTTCCAATGGTACCCACTAAGCTATCAGAATCATATCGGAAAGTCGTCGGAAAAACAAGAATGTAGAAATCCCCAAACTAAATTTAGGGAATCTTTACAAAGAAAACACATAAACGACGAATCCTATTGGGAAATCATGAAAACTTACTTTGATTGGTGTTTGTAGGGATGAATTTCCCTTTCTTTTGCCTTTCTCCTTCTTCCCTAGGGTTTTCTTCTTCCAACTCTTTGTCTGCAGAAGTTTTCACGTTTTAGAAAAAAGACTAAGGGAAATTTGTTTACCCCAATTATTAGTTAAATTAGCTAATTAAGCTTTGGGTTTTAAGGCCAAAAGTTAAGAGATCTAAAAGTTAATTGAAAGAGTGCCTTAAAAATATTGGGTATTACAATATATGCTCTAATTCTCATATGCGCCTTGTTGTTGGCACTAACATGAACAAATTCATATTCATTGGCATAATGTTTGAAAATGCTTATATCTTTTTTTCTTAATGATCTTGTTTTGAAAAATGAAACCTTTTTGTGTGGCCAATGGTATATGTGGTAGTTGGTTGTGGTAAAAAAGACTAGTACATGCATGCTTGATCTATATTTCAAAATCTTTGGAAAATGAAGTCATTGGTTTATCAAAGCATCATTTTAGAAAAATAACATCTTGTAATGTATGTTTGTTTCGAGACAATTTTGAAAATCATTTTGTTTGAAAAATAGTTGCACTAATTTAGCCACTACAACTATTGCATATAGACTTGTTTTAGCGAGAGTACAAGCATACTCTAGGTTTGCTTGAGTTAATTTTGTGATCACAATATGATGCTATTGATGTCTTTATTATTCATACAATTGAACTTTATTAGCAAGACATCTCTAGTAATAGAAGAGTCTGCTCGCACTAATGCTGGAATTAATAGTGCACAAGAGAAAGGTTGTGCTTACATTGATGATGCAGGACTTTCAGTGGCAAGCATAAGAGACAATGCTTGAAAGCATAAATTAAAGGAATGATGGAAAAAAGAAAAAGGATGATGCAACTATGGAAACATATTGGAAACCACTCTAAGGAGCTAACAATTGGAGATCCAAGTGAAAAGGAAAAGCAAGAAGTGCTCTGGGGACACTTGTGAACATGATGCCTTCATTTCACAAGTAAAACTAGTGAGCCATATGATAAATGGACAAGAAGAATGTTGGACATTGGTAACAAATGGTTGTTTCTTGCACTTGCTTTTCGGTTTAAATTTTATTTTAACTTATGTGCTAAGTGTTCTTCCAAATGATTTTATATCAAAACGTTTTTATGAAACAACCTCTAATTTTGTTTTTCAAAAAATTTTGATTAAAATGTTTTAAAAAAGGAAGTGTTGATATTTTCTAGTTTATAAAAGAGAGATTTATTTATTTTAATGCATTTATGTTGATTGTATCATCTTTAGTGCCACTAATGAAAACTTTGTTAGGCTGTTTTGCTATATGAATGCAAAGTGAGTTATGGATGAGCATGATTGAAGAGGTGACCTTCTTGGATTGCAAATCAAATGCTGCAAAGAAGGATTCTTGAAAAGCTTGGAATCAAATGAGAAAATCCATTGAGCTACTCCACTATACTTGACAATGTTGAAAAAGAAAAGGATGTGAGTCATTATCTAAGCTGAGGTATGATCAGACCAATCCTTTATTTAATGCTGGAATTTAGTGTATGCTTATGTGCTAGACTTGCTTGATGCAAGATTCTTCTGCTGCTCTCTTTAATATTATTGAGTGTGTTGATGTCAGTAACTGTCTTGCTAAATTTCTTTGATTGGTGCAACAATTGAATGAATTTAGTTAGATTATGGTGATTGATCTTATCTTTTTTGACAACCCTCATGCCATAACATCATGAAGATTCATGTTCATATCGACACTAAGAAACCTAGTACTTTAAAGGTTAAGAATTTTGAACTCGGAATAGTTCATTAGCAATGGAATCTAGTGCAAGAAGAGTACTAAGGTTATCGATACTTAGTGGCACTATGAATAGAGCTAAGTAAATCAAAATGAGCTGATGATAAAGGTGAGAAAGGTTCTTGGCAAAAAGAATGAAATGTGCAAGAAAGAACCTTATTACATTGGTTGCCAAGTGGAGAAAAATGCTAGAGCCAAACTTAGTGTAAGGATGCACTTTGAATGGCATTATCACCCTTAAGAAGATGGACCTTGAGCTACAAGATGAGACTGAAGTGAGCAAAGTGGTTAAGAGAAGGGAAATGATCAGCCCTGCTCTATACTGCACTTAGAAGAAGTTGTTGCAATCTCAAGTAATCCCTTGCTTGTCACGATGTTTTATGTGACAACATTAATGGATACGAAAACTGATATGATTAGTGAGATTGACATCAATGATTTAAGTGAGATACTTGGGATGAGAAACAGGTTCAAGAGAACTTCAAGGATTAGATAAGTTTGAGAAGGGTTAAAGAAGGCAAATCAGCCGTGAATGATGATTTGAGTAATAGTTCCTTCCACTAAACTTCAATATGCTCATATTAGTATGATAGTACAACCACTTACAATTGAAAAGTGGAAAGGAAAAAGAAGAAAATGATAGGGAGCAGAAAAACCAGTACAAGATTACAGTTTCTCTATGACTAATGACAAGAGTGCTTGATCGAGCTAAAATTAACCCTATTTTTATGATTATTTTCCTATGCTTTTGGTTATTTTTATGTGTATTTCAACCCTATTTTGCAAGTATTTGTGTTTTTAGGTCTTGAAGAGAAGAGAAATGGAAACTTGTTGTTTTTCACTCTTTTTGGAGCTATTTTGATGTCTTTTTGCACAAATATGTAATTAGCAATTTGGAGAGAAGATTTGAAGATTCGAAGTTCGTGTTTGAAGATTTATTGAAGATAATTTCAAGAATTGAAGACCATTGAAGAATTATCTCAAGAAGCAAGAATTGAGGATTGAGCTTAAATTGCAAAGGATTTAAGACAAGAAGCCCGAAAGCCATGGAATTTTGGATATTTATATGGGATAATACTCAGCCCATGTAAGCCCATAATTGGAGTTAAAATCCCAATTTTTGCCGCACAAGTCCAAGAAAATATTCAATTCCCGCATATTCCCGCATACTAGTCTTAGTTGGATTAGGATTCAGCGCAGTCTCGGTAAAAAGACCATAACTTTCTACTCAAACGTCCGATTTAGTCCCGTGAGTAGGCGTTGGAAAGCTAGCTTTGAGATCTACAACTTTCCTTTGAAGACCGAAGCCCAGTTCTGCCATCTTCAAGCCTGAAATTACTGTCAAAGTTGTTGTGTGATTCCAGACGTCCTTTGAAGACTAGCTTTGGAAAGCTAGCTTTGAGATCTACAACTTTCCTTCGAAGACCGAAGCCTAGTTCTGCCATCTTCAAGCCTGAAATTGCTGTCAAAGTTGTTGTGCGATTCCAGAATTTTTTAGAGTCCGATTTTCACTCTAATTTCGGTTCTAGGAAGACTTTTAAGCCAACTTGGAGACCAAGTCAGAGCTCTAAACCGTCCTACACCCTTCCTAAGTCTATATGGAGTCTAATTAGTTCACTATAAATAGCCACCTTATGTAACACAAAACAAACAATCTCTCATACAAATCATATTCTTCTTTTTCTTAGAAAATATCTTAGTTTTTCTCTAGTTTTTAGGCAAAGGGAGTCGACACCCACTCTTTGCATTGAGGGGTCAGATTTTTCTTAGGGTTTTGCAAGGAGAATTCCACCCCCTTCAGTTCTTGTAAGTTTTATTATGCCTCTCATGGATTTTTTTGCCTCTCATGGATTTGGAAAAAATCCATGAGTAGCTAAATTCTTAATACTTACTTCTAATCCTTTGGTGAATTTAATCAATTAATTATGGTGAGATTTGTGTGCTTATAATTTGATGTTTATTCTTGATAGATAGTTACTTATTCTCTATTTTAATTTTATGATCTTGACAATTGTGGATTTAGACTGTAGCTATTGATATGATTTGATGGATCTATTGTTAAATCAAACTTAGAACATGCCCATTCAAGTTTGATTATGTAGTAACAATTGGAAGAGAACATGCCCATTCCTTCCAAAAGATTAATTAACCTTATTTGAAAGAATAAGTTGGTTATACTTGTATGTATGCGTGATTAGTTATAATTGTTTTTAATGCTTTGTTCTTGGGTAATTATCACACCGGATCAAGAGGTAATTGTCTAAAGAATAAAAGGGATAATCCACACAGGATCAAGAGTTTTATCCAATTTGCATGTTAGGGTTTCCTTAGACCAATTATCAATTGGGAATAAAACATTGAATTCATCTTTTAAATCAAGGATCCATAGTTAATTTGATTAATTCATACCATTGGAGGAGAAGTATGCTTTCTTATTATTGTTTTCCTTATTAATTGCCATAGTTTAGATTTAATTTGTTTTGCTTTATTTTTAGTCTAATTATTTTCTTTTAATTGTTAATTTTTAATCCCCTGTTTTCTGTTTTAAAAGTGATTCTTTGAGAAGATTTATCTTTGAATAAATCTATCCCCTTCTCTGTGGGATTCGACCCATGCTTGCCCTATCTACTTAGTTAGGTTTTTTGTGGGGATTATTTCGTGATTTGCTGACAATCGATCATAATTTTGACGCCGTTGCCGGGGAAAGAAGGAAAAGACTGAAGATTTAATCTTCTCAAGAATTTTCTTGTTTTTACGTTTTTTTCTGAAAAAGAAAATTTTTTTGTGATATAAAAAAATTTCAATTTTTGCGATATAAAAAAATATATTTTTCTTTTATTTCTGTTTCCAATTTTAATTTTTGTTTAAGAACTATTATTGCTAATTTTTCTTTTGAGTTTTGTTTGATTTTTCTAGGAAATTGCATGCTAAACACAAGAGATAGTGGTATAGAAGATTTCGAATTTGATCCTGAGCCAGAAAGAATACTATTTTCACTAAGGAAGGAGAAATCGAATAGACAACAAGAAGAGGAGTCATCTAATTCGAGTTCTCAACCTAGTTCTCTTATATCTACTGCTTCAACATCATCACAAGACATGACAAACAACAATGAGCCTAAAACTCTGCGAGAGTTAGCTGCATCAAATGTCACTGCAAAACGTTTAACAATTCGATACCCAGATACAACTAGAAACTTTGAGATAAAATCTGGATTTATTCAGATTTGACCCAAATTTCATGGTTTGCCTCGAGAAGATCCTCACCGACATCTTACTGATTTCCAGATTGCCTGTGCATCTACAAGTATTCAAGGTATTCTTGAAGATCAATTCATGCTAAGAACTTTTCCATTCAGTCTTGTGGACCATGCAAAAGATTGGTTGTACCTCCTACCTACTGGTTCAATCACATCTTGGACGAGTCTAAAGAAATTGTTCTTGGAAAAGTACCTTCCTGCTCATAAAGTATCAAGTATAAGGAAGGAGATTTGTAGAATTAAGCAACGCCATGGATAAACAATGCATGAATATTGGGAATGTTTAAAGGCACTGTGTGCGAGCTGCCCCAATCATCAAATCAATGAACAGTTGCTGATCTAATACTTCTACGAAGGAGTACTACCGTTTGGCAGATCTTCCATAGATTCTGCAAGTGGAGGAGCTTTCATAGACAAGACTCCCAATGCTTGGACTTTAGTGGAAAACATGGCTGCAAAACACTCAACAGTTTGGATCTCGAGAAGACTACACATCAAGAGACGGCAATACAAGAAAAATTAATGAAGTCTCTACCAATTCCACCTCATTGGAACAACAACTTCAAGAAACGAATCAGCAAATCGCTATGCTCATTGATTTGTTCCATGCGAATTTTTCAAGTGTGCCTAAGGTTTGTGGTATTTGTTCTCAAGGACACTATACTGATAAGTACCCTTCTTTGGAGCATAACACGCAAGACGTCAATGCTGTAGGAATGCAAGGAGTATCTCAACGCAACCCTAGATGGAGAGCCGAGCAACCAAATCAACAATATGGGAACCAAGGTAATTATCAAGGAAGATCAATGAATTTTCAAAGGCCTAATTTCCAACAATCTTCACAAGCTGTTTCCATTGAGATACAACAAATGAGGGAAGCTATGGAGATGATGAGGAAACAAATTAGTCAATTGGCTAGTGACATGAGTGATCTCAAGACACAAGGTCAACAAAGGATCCCATCGCAACCAAAGGTACCTCCTAGGGAGAACGTAAGTGCAATTACTTTGAGCAGTGGAAAAGAGTTGGAAGAACCCTATCCAACCCATGCCGCACAAGATGAAGGAGAGCCGAGCTACACCAAAGAAAAAGAATTGCAAGAGCTTGCCAAAGAAATCAAGATTGAAGATGAACCCACTCTTATTGAAGATGTTAACTGTTAAGGATGGAGGAAAAGACAAGGAAACCGCCGTTTTCAATCCTAAGGATTCGAAGATACCTTCAATTCCTTTTCCATCAATATTGAAGAAGTCAAAGAAAGAAGATGATGATCAAGATATTTTAGAGATACATCGAAAAGTTGAGGTCAACTTCCCACTTCTTGATGCTATTCAACAAATTCCAAATTATGCAAAGTTACTTAAGCAACTTTGTACCAACAAAAAAAGGTTATAAGGTAAGGTAAGTGCTGGAGCTAATGTCTCTGTTGTGCTTCAAAAGAATTTACCTCCTAAGTGCAAGGATCCAGGTGCGTTTTCTATTACTTGTTCGATTGGAAGAAGTGTTATAGAGAATGCTATGCTTGATTTAGGTGCTTCTTTAAGGGTAATTCCTTATTCTTTCTACAAATCTTTGAATCTTGGTCCTTTGAAAACTGCTGATGTTATTCTGCAGTTAGCTGATGGATCTTTGGTTCATCCGAAAGGTGTCCTAGAGAATGTCTTAATTAAAGTTGAGCATTTGGTTTTTCCTATTGACATATTTGTTATGGATATGGAGTATTCGAAAGATCAATGTCCTCTTTTATTAGGAAGACCTTTCCTAAGAACTTCTCATACCAAGGTCGATGTATTCGATGGACGATGGTTCATTAACCATGGAATTCGATGGTGATGTCATCCACCCTAGAATTTCTTCTCAATCACCTTTGAAATCTAACAAGTTTGTTCGTGTTGTAAACTCCAAGTGGGTTAAGAAAGGAGCAAGTGAAGAATCTTTATCAACAACACCCGATCAGATTTCCAAAGGAAGACAAAGGATAATGGACATTCGACAATGCTACAACGAGAATTTCCACCAATTTTGGGAGAGATTTAAGAAGTTGTGTGCCGATTGCCCTCATCATGGACTTAAAGAAGGAATTTTAATCCAAATCTTCTATGGAGGATTGGGACTTAAAGATCGAGTCCTTGTTGATTCTTTCAATGCAATACCATTGTTAAAAGAACCCCAGAGAATGCATATTTTGCGCTAGAGGAATTGTCTCGAAGGACAGAATCTTAAACTCCTTATAGGAAGAGGAAAGCAAAGGACAATCTTGAAGACAACAACCATCAAGGAGTTCACCCAAGAAGAGAGGAGCAAAGAATGGAAGCCAAAACACAAAAGGAGACAACCCAAGGCTACCACCGAGCCAACCTAGCAAGCTCAACCGGCCATTGCCTGGCTATGACCCAGCCATCCACCACTCATACTCGGACAGGACCGGCCATGTCTGAGCTGCACAGGCATGCTAGGCTGGCTGAGACTTGCCAACTCGTGCTCGAGGCCCGACCATTACTGGCCACTGCCGCACTAACCCGCACGCCATGCCCAGCACCAACCGCTCCAAGCTGTGCCAGCACCGTACCAGCCCAGGCCACAGCAGCGCAACCACCGGACATCACCGAGCCAAGACCGACCAAATCTGCTCCAAGCCGTACTAAGCCCGTGCAACCCCCGGCCATTCACCCTCTAGACCATGCCGCTACATCTACATACCCTTTGATGATTTCAAATATTGATAAAATTCAACTTGAAGTTCTCAAAGCCATCAATGATACTCTCAAAATCATTGTGGACTTGTTGAAGGAATACATCCACAGTTCCTTCAACCTTGAAGAATAATTTCTTTAAAGCAGTCTAGCCAAAGACCTTGAAGAAAGGCGCTTATTGGGAGGTAACCCAATATTTTTACTAACCCTTAATTTTTATTTTTCTTTTTATGATTTCATATTAAGGAAGCAAAAGGAGCTTACAACTACAATTTCAAGAAGACATTGAATGGAGCTTATGCTTGGAAATAGAGAAGTTTTCTTAAACCTTATCTCCATTTAATTTTTCTTGCATTGTTTTGTTTTGATTGTTTTTCTTTGCTTGCCTATTCCATGATATGAATTGTTATGATGACTATGTTTTGATTATGCCATACTTATATGATTACCACAATTTTTACACAATTGAATTCATACATTGAGGACAATGTGTCTTTTAAGTGCGAGGGAGAGAGTCTAATAAAGAGTCTACATGCATTCATAATCTTAATTAATGCCATAAAATTTTTCCAATTTTTTCGAAAATTTTGATTTTTTCATATATATATTTAGTGATTGAAGTGCTTATGAATGAGAATGCTTAGAATTTTTAAGAGTGTTTGATTTATTGATTGATTTCTAGCATGTTATCTTATTTCTTAGAATTAGGTATAATTAGAGTTTTGTGATAAAAGCTTATTATTGATTACTTCTATGATTATCTATTTCTAGAACTTGTATTTAATTTTTATTGAAATTACAATTAAAAAAGTATGTTATGGATATGTCGAGAATAAGTGTGGGGGACTACTTATATAAAAAGGTAGTTAAAAGAAAAATCTTTTTTTTATAAAAGAAGTGTTTTCGTGAAAGAGGAGAAGAGGTATTTCCGAGTCACTTTTCCATAGTTGTCACTCTTTAAAATAAAAGGCGTTAGTAACCCTTAAAGAGGATTAGAGGCATGTAATTGTAGAAGTATTCTCCCTCTGACAAAAAAGAGTGCTAGTAGCCTCAAAATAAATAAAAATATAAAGGGAGTTAGTAACCCCTAATCATGTACACTTTGAGGTTAGTAACCTCAATTTTCTCAAAAATCAATTACCCTTTGAAAATCTATTATAACCCACGAAAACCCTTGATTTGTATTCATGATATGCATTCCTTTGAGTAATGGAGATAAAGATGAAAACACAAGCTTATGGAAAGAAGTAATTCTAGGATGTGATGAATGATAAGTGATTAGAAATACTTTAATTATGGTTACTTAAGAATAAAGATGCTTGTTATTTCTTGATCTTTTGAATTGAGTACTCTTATTATTCTTTGTTATTCAGATTTCATAATTACATTAATCCTTAATATGTGTAAGCATTAAAAGTTTTCAAAAGATTTGAACATAGGTTTAATTTTCATGCATAAATATAGTTTGAGTTAGTCTTAATTTTTGTTTTTATAGTTTTTCTGCACTAGTTTGCTAGGGACTAGCAAATATTTAGTGTGGGGGAAATTATGATCGAGCTAAAATTAAACCTATTTTTATGATCATTTTCCTATGTTTTTGGTCATTTTTATGTGTATTTTAACCCTATTTTGCAAGTATTTGTGTTTTTAGGTCTTGAAGAGAATAAAAGTGGAAACTTGTTGTTTTTCACTCTTTTTGGAGCTATTTTGATTACTTTTTGCACAAATATGGACTTAGTAATTTGGAGGGAAGATTTGAAGATTCGAAGTTCGTGTTTGAAGATTTATTGAAGATAATTTCAAGAATTGAAGACCATGGAAGAATTATCTCAAGAAGCAAGAATTGAGAATTGAGTTTAAATTGCCAAGGATTTAAGACAAGAAGCCCGAAAGCCCTCAAATTTTGGATATTTTATATGTGATAATACTCAGCCTATATAAGCCCATAATTGGAGTTAAAATCCCAATTTGTGCCGCACAAGTCCAAGAAAATATCCAATTCCCGCATACTAGTCCTTGTTGGATTAGGATTCAGTGCGGTCTCGGTAAACAGGCCATAACTTTCTGCTCAGACGCTCGATTTAGGCCCGTAAGTAGGCGTTGGAAAGCTTGCTTTGAGATCTACAACTTTCCTTTGAAGACCGAAGCCCAGTTCTTCCATCTTCAAGCCTGAAATTGCTGTCAAAGTTGCTGTGCGATTCCAGAATTTTCTAGAGTCCGATTTTCACTCTAATTTTAGTTCTAGGAAGACTTTTAAGCCAACTTGGAGACCAAGTCAGACCTCTAAACCGTCCTACACCCTTCCTAAGTCTATATGGAGTCTAATTAGTCCACTATAAATAGCCACCTTATGTAACACAAAACAAACAATATCTCATACAATTCTTATTCTTCTTTTTCTTAGAAAATATTTTAGTTAACCTCAAGTTTTTAGGCTAAGGGAGTCGACACCCTCTCTTTGCATAGAGGGGTGCAATTTGTCTTAGGGTTTTGCAAGGAGGATTCCACCCCCTTCAGGTCCTGTAAGTTTTCTTATGCAGAAAAATTCATGAGTAGCTAAATTCTTAATACTTCTTATCATTTGGTGAATTTAATCAATTAATTATGGTGAGATTTGTGTGCTTATAATTTGATGTTTATTCTTGATAGATAGTTAGTTACTCTCTGTTTTAATTTTATGATCTTGACAATTGTGGATTTAGACTGCAGCTATTAATGATGGATCTATTGTTAAATCAAACTTAGAACATGCCCATTCACGTTTGATTATGTAGTAACAATTGGAAGAGAACATGCCCATTCCTTTCAAGAGATTAATTAACCTTTTTTGAAAGAATAAGTTGGTTATACTTGTATGTATGCGTGATTAATTATAATTGTTCTTAATGCTTTGTTCTTGGGTAATTATCACACCGGATCAAGAGGTAATTGTCTAAAGAATAAAAGGGATAATTCACACAGTATCAAGAGTTTTATCCAATTTGCATGTTAGGGTTTCCCTAGACCAATTATCAATTGGGAATAAAACATTGAATTCATCTTTTAAATCAAGGATCCATAGTTAATTTGATTAATTCATACCATTGGAGAAGAAGTATGCTTTCTTATTATTGTTTTCCTTATTAATTGCCACTGTTTAGATTTAATTTGTTTTGCTTTATTTTTAGTCTAATTATTTTCTTTTAATTGATAATTTTTAATCTCCTATTTTCTGTTTTAAAAGAGATTCTTAGAGAAGATTTAACTTTGCATAAATCTATTCCCCTTTTATGTGGGATTCGACCCCTGCTTGCCCTATCTACTTATTTAGGTTTTTTTGTGGGGATTATTTTGTGATTTGCTGACGATCAATCAGTGCTCCAAAGAAAAATTTCTTAAATGCTTCCATTGATACTTAGTGGGACTAATGACAAGTCTAATGATTTCATTAAAGAACCCAACTTTGAAAAGGAATTGTTAGACAAGAGTTTATTTAGTAAATTTGAGAAACAAAAGGTGTTATTTGATGAGTAAGAGATGCATGCATTTACATTTACATTATCATTATCATTTTGCACTCTTCCATCTTTTCATGTGACTTCCCTTGCATGATTGGCTATTTTTTTTATTTTGAATATCTTTATGCCATGTGTTTTTTAACTTAATGCTTTAATTCACGGAGAGCATTATATGTTTCCGTTTTGGGCTTATTGAGTTGGTATCTTTATGTTTTACATATTGATACTTTGGATGAATATTCTCTTCATTATTAATACTTTGTTTGTGTGCTTTAGTTATATATCATGAGATTTCACATCTATGAATGAAGCTCTTGTGTGCTTGTTAAATATCTTTTGATAAAACTTTTATGTGAGAGTATATTGAGCATGACTTCTATATCCTCTTTGCATTTTGATTCTGACAAAAAGAGGGAGAAAATATATGTGCTTGAATTGAATATCTTTTATTTGCTTTTAACTTTTGAACTTGGTATGAGCTTTAGAATGAACTTAGGGGAACTATATGAATTGCTTTAATTTGATATTCATCAAAATGGCTTAGTACTTCAATTCAAGGAGTGTTTTGTCATCATCAAAAAAGGGGGAGATTGTTGAACTCCATGTGTTTTTTATGATAACAAAACATTCTCTTCATTTAAGTTTAACAAAGCTCCTATGTGTGTGTCGAAACCTTCGGGTTCGGGGGACCCTGCCGAAAAGACCTTGGAAAAGAGGGAGTCACCACTAACCTTTTTTGCCTAGGTGTGATTAGCCACCTACAACTATTAGACCTAATGGACCATGCTTGACGACGGACACACTAAGTCTAAAACTACGATCTACAAACCAGAATCTGAGTCCGGGAGTCGGTGACGTGTGGGGAAGGATTAGCACCCCCACAACGCTCATCAAACGACGGTACCTCTAGTCTAAACTAAATCTAACGGGTTTAATACTTAACGGTTGCTTTTAATCCTTGACCTTAATTATTATAAAAGGGTTATAAAAGAAAATGAAATCACTTTTTAAAACCCAGGTCGAGAATTCGAAGAATATGATCGAACGATCGTCAATCAATTCTATTTTCGATTCTCTTTCACTGTTTGTTCTCTTGTTGATCCCTTTCTTTTCGAAAAGGAAATTTTGAAAATGCTGTGACAAATCCTTTTATTCATTTTTTTTGTTTTTTAAAGTTTTTTATTTTGCTTTGAAAAATTCCCATTTTAGTCTTCCTAAATGGTGGGGAAATCTTCTTATTTATTTTGGAAAATCTTTTTTCCATCTTTTATTGATCTTCTCACTAAGCCTGATTTGAATTTGAAAACTTCTGATTAAATCTTGAAAAATCTTGATTACCAATTTTGATTACTTTTTGAAAACTGATAAGAGAACATGGATTTTTGAAAACATTTTTGCAAAACCCATTTTTATTACATCTTTTAATTTTCTGATTTTCATTTTTTCTTTTCCTTCTTCTTTTTTGCTTTTTTCTTCAAATCTTGATCTAAATATTAACTAATGCATGTATGGAATGATGAATGCAAAGTCCGGTTTTATTAGTTGATTAATAAAAAGGAGTTTACTTGAATTGGCCTTCACGAACCTAGCCCGGCCCTCCAGGGATATTCGTTACGACCAATCAATCTCGGGACGAAATCCCAAGAGGTCGTGCTCTTGCACCTTTACCCGAGATTTGCCCGTCGTAGGTAAAAACAACCTTTTATTAATCGAAACAGATAAAGGGTGGCATGAGATGCAAACAATTATAATTAATGACAATTAAACATGATATGCATGTGATTATTTTCTACTTTACTTATCTACTAAATTACTAAATTATTACAAATCCTAAATAGAATAAATAAAATGAAAAGCTACGGGTCAAGACTTGACAATTCTGGGGACTTCTGCACACTAAACAAAACAATTAGCAAATTTCAGGGAGCAAAGAACACTAACTGAAAATACAATAACCTAAATCAAACACCCAATTACACAACCCTAACATAAGTTTCTAAATAAGGATCAAACTAAACGAGACTAATATAAGAAAGTTAAACCTACTCTTTAATTAACTCAAACCCAAAAGGAATCTAACTCTTAACCAAAACTTTATCCTTTTTAAGTTAAAATTAATCCAAATAAATTCATCAACCCCTTTCCTAAATTAATTTCAATTTAAAGAATCAAATCCTTAGTTCAAAGCCATGATTTTCAAATTAAAGCTAGCTCACAGATGGCTTAATGACCATGTTTTAAAGCTAATTTTAGTTTGAGAATTCAAACTTTGAAACAAAGTTTTGATTTTTCCAAATGAAACAAACTTAAGATGGGATTATGGAATTGTTTTGGACTAAAAATAAACTTAAAAAGACAAACCTTTAGATCCAAGATCTCTTATTCAAACAAAGGACAAACCCACTAACTTCCACCAATTAAATTAATCTCAACTATATGTAAATTTTAGCCTAAAGATTTGACACTTAAGTTGATTTAATCATAAAAACTCAAATTCTAACATTTAATCACCATTTTCCATTAGAAACTATATTTTTAGGCTAAACATATCCAACACCCTCCTGTTCACAACCAAATATCAACCAATATTCTATTCCAAACCATAAAAATTCAATCTTTGGGCTAACAGACTAACTTTAAGCTATTTTTAATCAAAAACTTGAACTTTAATCATAAACCCAACAAATGACATAATTATTAAACCAAATACTTAAGATTTACCATGAAAATTAAAGAAAGTTAGGATTCTTATTTAAATCTAGCATGGCAAAGATTACTCAAGAGCAAAACAACCTAAAAGCTAGCATTTTTATCATTCAAGAATCACATCACACTTTAAATTAGAACAAATAATCCAAATCAAGCTCAGATTGCAGCAAAGATAAAGTGACAGGGAGCCAATTGAAAGAAAGTAAAAGAAAACTCACAAAACGGCGCGTTTAACCATTTTTCCCCTTATAATCGAGTTCTTCCTCTTCTCTTTTCAGCCCTTCTTCTTCCTCGTTACTGCGTTCTTCCTTTTCCCAACCCTAGTTCCCTTTACACCCTCTGAACTCAATTAAACTTAAACAAAAACAACCATTTACATCAAACCCTACAAGAACATTAAGATTCCTAATGAACGAGAACAAAAGTTCGATGATTTTGCTTAAACAAATCGGAAACAGAGAGGAGCAAAGTGATCGTTTGAGCGAAATCTCAAGGTTTCGCCCCTTTAATTCACTACCAGGCCCCTTGTTTTCCTCTGGTTTTCCTTTTTGAAGTTTTCAGAGAAGAAAGAGAGAGCAAAATCGAAGAACCCTTGCCTCTACCCAACTCCTTTCTCTCACTAAAAAAAAACCCCTTAAATTTTCGTACCAGCCACGTATATATGCCCTCAATCCTAGAGCTTAACCCGATAAGATCCCCACCCATTCTCTCTCAGACGGTTTTCTTCTTTTGTCTTCTTCTGCATTCTTCCCTCTGTTGACAGTAGATGAGGCTTCTGATCTTTCCGGGATAAGATCGGCTTGTAGTGAGCTGCCCATTGAGTCAGCTAACTTCTCGAATCTTCTCCCAACAACCAGGTAATTTCTGTTGTGGATTTATTTTTTCACCAATTGGGGAATTTGATTGCTTTCTTCAAGGATTTCCTTTGTCATCTGAGTACGTGTACCTCCAAATATACCTCATACTTGTCCTTTTGTGTGAGCTGTAATGTAATTCTCTGACCATGTTATTTACTGCCTTTATTTGAATACACAACCTCTTGTTGACTTGATGACTATTTACTATTACGTGTGGTCAAAAGAGTGCCTCTGATTGCTGTGAATTGTTCTGTTTGTTGAATGGGATTGCCTTTTTGATTTATGCTTAATGCGTGTTCTTGCTTGCTTGTAATTCCTGCGGCTGAAGTGCTTGAGTAATGCTTCTAATGGTTCTAAACTGCCTTGAAACCTCTGTTTTGTGTCTCTTGAAAATGAGAAATATATTCCCATGCTACTATTTGCTTACTGAGTATAAAATGCTAAAGAAGATGTTATGCTCTCTATTGAATGAATAGAATGCTACTCCTACATGCTAGCCATATGGAAAAAGTATGCTGGAATGGGAGTGTTTAAGCTCTAAAGAATGCAATTAAGTGATAATTGCCATGCTGAAAATGCCCATGGACCAGCAATTTGCTTTTTTATGATGAATGCAACGAACATGCTTGATATATGCTGTATTGTGAATGCCATTGTCGTGCTCTGTTTTGGGATGCTATTAAATGCCAATGAATGTGATATAATGCTGAATGGAAATGCATGGCAGAAAAGCTTGTGGCTAACTACAATGCAATGTTTGAAATACCTAGATGCCATATGGTTTTCGGTGATGAATATGCTGCCTATATGATGCAAAATGAACTCCTTTTGATGCAAAGATGCATGTTTCTGTTTTATTTAGTGTTGTTGCACTGTTTTTTTGCATTTACTTAAGCCCTCAGACCCGTTTTGGCTTACACCAATTAATGGTGTTTATTCTTGAGCTTGGGGGGCACATTTCGTTGATATTTGTACTCTGCAGGCAATTTTGGCTCTTGGGATCGCTTTGTACTTTTTGGTCCATTGAGAAGCTTTGGCAAAGGAAGGGGAAAGGCAAGAGAGCACCTGAGTGAAAAACCAAGGGAAAACAACCTGATCATTGCTATAACTATGCATGTAAATTTAAATTTTATTTGGTGTAACCTGTTTAAAATGCAAATGAGCGAAATGAGAGTAATGACCTCTTCTTCAATTTCCATTTTTCTTTTTTTTGTACCTTTTATTTCATTCATTCTTGTTTTGTGTGTTTTTTTTTCTTTGTAATAACAATGCTATGCAAATGAGAAATGTGGTTTCCACCAAATTAATCAACATGATCCCAAATTGGATTTCCAAATTTACCAAGGTGTCAAGGCTTGGAATCATGCATATGCACATGTGGAATGGATATGCAAAAATGCAATTTTTCTAGAATAGAAAATGCAACTTAAGTAAAGAAAATTTTTCTTTTCTCTTGCAAATGGTAACTAATTAAATAGAAGATTACGAAATAAACTATTTTATCAAAATGCTAACTATGAATTAGTAGGGGATCAAAATGCCCCTGAATGTAAAAATGACTAAAATGCCCCTGAATGTAAAAATGAGTAAAATGCCCCTGAATGCAAAAATGACTAAAATGCCCCCTGAATGCAAAAAAAATAACCAAAATGCCCCCTAGAAGACCCCAATGCCAAATAACTATAAATTGAACTAAACTGAAGGATACAGGACAAAATGGGTGTCTATAGCTATCCCTCTTTGTGCGCTTCCTAACTATCGGGAAGTGTGCAAAGAAGTAGTTTGTATACTTTTGAGAAGTAGGAAGTGCGCAAAGATGTAGACACCCGTCTTTATTGTTGTTTCCAATGTTTTCTCCTTAATTTTTGAGTGGATCGTCGTTCGATCAGCTTCTTCAAACCGTCTTCTGATTCAATCACAAAGGATCGTCTTCCGAATCAACTTCTTCGAAATGTCTTCCAATTCAATCTTAAAAGGACCGTCTTCCGCTTATCCTTCGAACTGTCTTCCAATTCCATCTTAAAAGGACCGTCTTCCACTTATCCTCTGAACTGTCTTCCAATTCACTCTTAAAAGGATCGTCTTCCGCTTATCCTTCGAACTGTCTTCCAATTCCATCTTAAAAGGACCGTCTTCCGCTTATCCTTCGAACTGTCTTCCAATTCACTTTTAAAAGGATCGTCTTCCGCTTATCCTTTGAACTGTCTTCCAATTCACTCTTAAAAGGACCGTCTTCCGCTTATCCTTCGAACTGTCTTCCAATTCCATCTTAAAAGGATCGTCTTCCGCTTATCCTTTGAACTGTCTTCCAATTCAATCTTAAAAGGACCGTCTTCCGCTTATCCTTTGAACTGTCTTCCAATTCAATCTTAAAAGGGTCGTCTTCGGATTAACTTTCGAATTGTCTTCCAATTCAATCTTAAAAGGACCGTCTTCCGCTTATCCTTCGAATTGTCTTCCAATTCCATTCTTTAGAAAATCATCTTTCGATTGACTTGAAATTTGAGAAAATTATCTTCCAGCACATTTGAGGAGCTTGTCTTCCAACCAAATTCTAATTCTGAAAATCACAAAAAGAACCGTCTTCCGATTGACTTCTAAAAATCTCTTTCTTGGAAACTGTCTCCCAATCAAACTCTAAACAAGATCGTCTTCCGATCAACCTCCGAAAATTCTTTGAGAGACCATCTTCTGGTGAACTTCTTAACAAGATCGTCTTCCGATCGACTTCCGAAGACTCTTGATAAGCAATCTTCTGGTGTACTTCTTGACTAGATCGTCTTCCGACCAACTTCTGAAAACTCTTGATAAACCATCTTCTGGTATTCTTTTTAACAAGATCAACTTCCGATCAACTTCTGAAAACTCTTGATAAGCCATCTTCTGGTGTACTCCTTGACAAGATCATCTTCCGATCCAATTCTGAAAACTCTTGATAAACCATTTTCTGGTGTACTCCTTGAAAAGATCCGATCAACTTCTGAAAACTCTTGATAAACCATCTTCTGGTGTATTTCTAAACAACATCGTCTCCCGACCCGCTTTTGAAAACTCTTGATAACCCATCTTCTGGTGTACTCCTTGAAATTTTCAAAGAAACCGTCTTTCGGGTCGTCTTTGATTATCTTTTGAACATTACTTCCTGAGAAAAATCTACTTCTGGTCACTGTCTCTTCTTCATAATTTTGATCTGTTGAACCTCTTCTGACTTCTCCCTTTTGGTTCTCCATATTTGTTTGAATGCTTTCTCTTGTCTCTGTCATGCTTATTTCACTCCTTGGATCCTCCTTTTTCAATCGTTCCGGGCTCTGTCTCCTTCCTCTTCTTTCCTTGAACTCTCTTTTGTTTCCTCTTAACCCATTTTCTGCTCCCAACTTGTTTAATCTGTGTCTACAAAGCTTGGAATTTCAGGTGACTTCCATGTTTAGTTTTTGACTTCCGTCTTCCTCATTCTAAAGTGCCCCAACGACTTCTTTTCCAACATTTCTGAGTTCTTCTATTTCCCAACATGCCCCGAACGTCTTCCTCTTAATGACTCTGAGTTCCTCTTTCTGCTCTTATAATTAATTTGGATCATTGTCTTGCACATACCTGTTATGAAAGATGATGGAATGTTCTGATGTGTGCTTGTATGCATGAATGTACATGTATGCTGAAAAGATGTACCAACTAAAGAGGGTGAAAACATGTTGACTTCCCTCGTTTTATCTGATGCCTCTTGACGAGCTTCCTTGCTTTCGATGTTACATGAACGATTGGGATTCCACTGCCCCCTTGCTCCAAGGATCAACTTCCTTATCTCCCTGCAACAAACTTTTTAGAAGTCAAAGTTTGAAATATGTTGAACATGCGACTTAAACTTCTTGAGACATGTGATGATTGCATTATGATTTCATAAGTAAATGCCCATTTGCCCCTAACAACATCTTATTCTTTTGCTAGATATGCCCCCGCATGTTGACCCATTTTCGAAAAACTAGTGACCACCACTTAGAAAACTTTCCCGTCTGATATCCTTGACTTAACCTTCCTCATAGGCTCACAAATGGAATGTAAATCTTTTGCAAAATCACATCTTCAAAACATTCTCAATTTGTTATTTGTCTTAAAATGATTTGTATCAACACTGGTTTTGGAGAGAAGTATGGTTCCAAAAGGATTTGAAAACATTATTGAAAAAGCTTGTCTTGATGCGTTGTGAGGCTAGAATGTCTTCTCCAATGGATTTCACCCTTTTTTGTCAAAATGAAATGTTATACCACTTACGATTTTTGATGACATGCTATGCCATATGTCAGGCCAACGCATTCAAAGAATGAAACACAATATTTGCATCAATACTGCAGTATGTACAAAAATTGATAAAAGTAGAACTGTTTAATCAAGGAAGTTTCATATTCAAAAGAAAAGAAAGCATAGAAAGGAGCGCCTGTAATGATGAATACTCTGACGACGATATGATGACAGGACTTTTGGATTTTTCGAGAGAAGCCTGCTGTACTTGATGGCACCCACTTAGTCTGGATCGCGCCCTATCCTATTTTGACCTTAAGAGATAATTTGGTATCCATCTACTGCCAGTTCGCTTTCTCCAAATCCTTAAGCCGCCCTTTTCGGGTTTTCAGCTCAAGTTTCTCCTTTTTCCATCCTTCGCTTGAGCCACCCTTTTTCGGGTTTTCAAATCAAGCGACCCCCAATGGACCCCCAAGCCACCCTTTGCGGGTTTTCAACTTGGACCCCTCCTTTTATTTGTTTCTCTTTCTTTTTGCAACCTCTTTCTTTTTTAGGCCCAATTTTTTTGTTTGTTTTTTTTTTGCGACCTCTTTCTTTTTTAGGCCTAGTTTTTTTTTCTTTTTTTTAAGGCATGGTAGTTCTTAATTGCACCAGAATTGATAGGCCTGGGAAATTCTTCGCCATCCATCTCTTGTAAAATTAATGTTCCACCGGAAAATGCTTTCTTCACCACAAATAGGCCTTCCCAATTCGGTGCCCACTTACCCCTTGGGTCACGTTGTTCTGGTATGATCTTCTTCAGCACTAGATCTCCTTCCTTGAACTCTCTCGGGCGTACTTCATTACTAAATGCCCGCTCCATCCCCTTTTAATACATCTGACTATGGCACAAAGCTGCTAATCTTTTCTCATCAATCAAATTGAGCTGGTCATATCTCTCTTGAACCCATTCAGCCTCTTCCAACTTAGTTTCTCAATATACCCATATGGATGGTATTTCTACTTCAATTGGTACCACTGCTACATTCCATATACGAAAGAGTACGGAGTTGCCCCAGTTGAGATCCTAACGCAAGTCCGATAAGCATGAAGGGCAAAAGGAAGTTTATCATGCCAATTCTTACATGTCTCAGTCATTCACCCCACAATCTTCTTGATGTTCTTATTGGCCGTTTCTGTTGCACCATTCATCTTGGGTTTGTAAATAGTCGAGTTACTATGCATAATCTTGAACTGTTTGCATGTTTCTTCCACCAATCCTTGATTTAGGTTGGATGCATTATCAGTGATAACTCTTTCTTGCAACCCGTATCGACGGATAATCTCTTTCTTAATGAACTTGATGACCACTACTTCAGTAACACTTGGATAAGAAGCTGCCTCAACCCACTTTGTAAAGTAATCAATTGCCACCAATATGAATTTAAGTCTGTTTGAAGCCTTGGGGTTAATGACTCCAAACACATCCATTCCCCACATTGAGAAAGGCCATGGAGCCAATATTACATGTAATGGATTTGGAAGCACGTGAATTTGATATGCATAGATCTGATACTCATGACATTTTCTGACATATTTGATACAATCAGTTTCCAATGTCAACCACTAATAACTTGCTCTCATAATCTCCATCTCCATCTTGTTCCCACTGGCATGACTCCCACATGAACCCTTGTATACCTCTTCCATAATCTTTCTGGCTTCGTTTGAGCACACTCATCTAAGCAATGTTTGGTCACAGCTTTTCTTGTATAAAGTGTCTCCTTCTAGAAAATAACCTGTCGCCATTCTTCCAATCTTCTGGTGCCATCTTTCCATCTTTCTTCGGTACTGGGACTATATTTGCTTGCCATTTTGGATATTTAGCTTCTTCCAAGAATCAAGCTGCTTCTTGACTTCTCCCTTAATCTTTAACAACATACCCGACTTCAACCTCCTCAATTTCTGTTGAACTGGTTTACATTCTAGTCTGATAGGTAGCTTAGGCACCGCAACTTCCAGATCTAATCTTGGCATGTCCTGGTATGACCATGCAAACCCATCAACATATTCTTTCAACAAAATCTATCACCCTTTGTCTTTCTTTTTCTAACCAAGTAGTACCGATTTTGACCTCCCCGGGTTCTTCTTCTATCCCTAAATTAATCAATTTGGTAAGTTCCCTATGTGGCAGTATCTGCTTTTCCTCTTGTTCTACCAGTTTCAAAAGGTCTGGGAGTAAGGTATGATCCTCAATGTCTTCATAGTTTAGCTCACCAGCACTGACAAGCTTCTCAAAGTCAAATCCAAGTTTGTCTGGATCGTCTTTGCATTCATCATCATTTGGCCTGAAATACTATATATTTACAAGAATGACATTCGAATAGGATATGAATAAAGAATCAATAGAATATGAGACAAGAAAAGAACTAAAAGGATATGCATTGCATAAAGAGTTTATCATGACAAATTAAGTTCAAACAGGCAAAATTATTTAACTACGAACTCATGATTGTTCTTAGTCATCGATTCAATTTGGTTTCCAAAAACTTTTTTCTTATTCACAACCCTTTTATTGAAAAGACATTTTTCCTTCAAAACCATAGCATTCCTTTGGTCATCACCTAGACGAAGATTTTTGCCCCTTGCTGAGCACTTTTGAGAATTGTCTTTAAGTGGTGATCAAATGACTCTGCAAGTTTTATTCTCTTTTTAAACATTGAACTTTGTTTTATTAAGTCACTTAATGAAAGTGTAACAATTCTAACCGCTATTAACAAAATGCAATCCTACATGCTAAATATTCAAAATACAATTATTTAAACCCAAATGCTATGCTGATGTCATGCATGCGTAAGGTATACTCCAAAGTTTCAGAAAATCCCCCTCAGGTGGGCTTCTACTGCCCCATTGTGACTGAGCCGTATCTCACGGTATCACTTTTGATGTTGTCTTCAACTTTGCCACCCTGGAATTTTGGAGTCCTCTACTGACTGATCCACTGTTTGAGCGAGAGCGACTCTACTGGCATGGCCTTGCTGCTTTTGAAGTATCTAAAGAAGGAAAGTCTTTTGCATGTAAATTCAAATTTTATTTGGTGTAACCTGTTTAAAATGCAAATGAGCGAAATGAGAGTAATGAACTCTTCTTCAATTTCCAATTTTCTTTTTTTTGTACCTTTTATTTCATTCATTCTTTTTTTATGTGTTTTTTTTTTCTTTGTAATAACAATGCTATGCAAATGAGAAATGAGGTTTCCACCAAATTAATCAACAGGATCCCAAATTGGATTTCCAAATTTACTAAGGTGTCAAGGCTTGGAATCATGCATATGCACATGTGGAATGGATATGCAAAAATGCAATTTTCCTAGAATAGAAAATGCAACTTAAGTAAAGAGTATTTTTCTTTTCTCTTGCAAATGGCAACTAATTAAATAGAAGATTACCAAATAATTATTTTATCAAAATGCTAACTATGAACTAGTAGGGGATCAAAATGCCCCTGAATGTAAAAATGACTAAAATGCCCCTGAATGAAAAAATGACTAAAATGCCCCCTGAATGCAAAAAAAATTACCAAAATGCCCCCTAGATGACCCTAATGCCAAATAACATATAAATCGAACTAAACTGAAGGATACAGGACAAAATGGGTGTCTACAGTGTGCAGGTACAATATTAGCATATCATTGACTACACTAACAACCTTTCTAGATGACTTGCTTGAAGATTTTAAGAATCTCATCGGAGGACGGAGGACTTAAAGATTTAGACTTGAAAGCTTCGTAGGAGAAGACACTATGATACAATTTATTAAGCAAGTATGAAGCATGAAGAAGATCAATGAGAGAATTAAAGCGGAATAGAAAGAAAGTCAAGCAAAGCGAAAAGTGAGTAGATTAGACGCCTTGTGGATTACTAGCTTTCTCATCGAGGGCTTAAAGGCTTTAAGTTGGAAGCTTCATGGTAGAAGAATAAATTTTTCTCTTGAAGAAGCATGAAGCATGGAATGATGCATGAGAAGCATAGTAAGAACATAATGTGGAAGCTAGAAGGTCCAATCGTGATTGCCTATGTAGATGAGACTAATGCCACAACTATGAAGATGAAGATCGGTTAATGGAAGCATAATTAAAATCTTCCATACATTGGCAACGAAGAGTGAAACATGGAATATAAGGAATTTAGATCATGTCAGTGTGATCACCAACATATACGGTAAGAAGATTCCAACATAACGATCGTAGCAATGGTAGTACTCATGGTCGTTGACATGGAAATACAGTCAGAAGACTTAGTCCTTAAGCACTCAGCATGAAGAGATTCAACACAAAGTTCTGATCGAAATTTATGAACATTATAGGACTAATGAGAGCAAAACATTAGTGACACTAATGGACTGTATGGACAACGACAAAACTGTACGAACGCGTTAAAGCTGTCAACAGCCTGGTGCGGGAAAATGACAAAATAACGGCCAGATTCGTTGTCAGTGACAGTGTAACAACTAAAAATGGCTAGTTTTTTATTTCATCATATATAAACAAGTTCAAATGATGGAAAAGCATGGAGAGACAATATGTAAAGGGTAAAACTTAGCCAAACTCTCCAAATGGCCTTTAAACAAAGAATTCTTCACTCCTATCATTATTCCCTTGGTTTTTGGCTTAAGGTTTAGTGTCTTTATTGTCTATTTTTTATGTAAACCTCTTACAACTTAAATTTTGTAATGATATCAGTTTTAGGATCATTGTACACATCTTCCCTTTATATTGAGTTGGGTAGAAGAGTGTTGGGAAGACACTCAACAAGCTAGGAAGCTTGCGTATGTGTAGACACCCTAATTTTGCTTGTATCCTTCAAGTAAAGCTGAATCGCTCCTTCACTTGCATTAGAAGTCACTCGGGGGCATTTTGGTCATTTTTGCTTCAGGGGCATTTTGGTCATCTTTAATTCAATTCTAACTTAAATCGGCACGTTCATTATAGCATGTAAACTTAGGCATATTGCATTGCATTTCAAGAACCAAGAAAGGAAAAAGAAGGGGAAAAGAAAATTTTTCCCTTTAATTGTCATGTATTGTCTCATTAGATTTGAGTTTTGTATAACACATCCATTTTTAATTGGTAAGCATCTTAATCTGTTCAAATATTTCAATTGATTGGATTTTGCATTGCATACATGCTTGTAATGGAACTCTATTTCTTAATAATGGTTTGCTTTTGGATTATGGGACCTTGGACTATGGGGTATTTACGTTGGGTTTTTCCCATTTGGGCCCTTTCTTTGCTAACTTCATGCTTGTGACTCAAATACATGGAAAAGAAAGTGGATTACAATAATTCACTCTCTATTACAA
>AWWV01011352.1:0-14113 GCA_001974805.1 Corchorus capsularis
CACTCAACCCACATTTTCATCTCATTTTCACACGACATATATTCAAAGCACTGGTATATAGCTAGTAGTGGTAATAAGGTTCAAAGCATGCAAGTGGAGGTGAGATAGTGGCAAGACAGCAATTGATATAACAGAGAGGGCTCGAGAGAGCAATAAGCAGGCCACATGAACAAAATGGGCAAAGGCAGTGTAAACAAATGGTCAAGGAGAGGTCGGTTTACATTTTACAAAGTCAAGTCACAATGGAAAAAGGCAAAAATTCACATGCTCGTATGAAACTGTGAACCAATCAAAAGCAACTGAAATTCCAGGTAGATCAATTTCAAGGAGAGAGAAGCTTATCTTCACCCTGCCAGCTCACCTTTTTTAGCCACCTGCGGTAGGAGGATTCCCACGCGTTTTGACAGGAAGAATCACCAAGGTTTGGGGTAACAATTTTCACCTACAAAAGACAAAATAGGGATTAAAACAAATTGGGCAAAGATGGAAGAATGGTAGGGTAAAAAAATCAATACACGCTTAAGATGAGATGTTAAGGGCATATATATAGGATACTTAAGGCACAAGAGGAGGCACAAAAGGGGGGCGGAATTTTGGAGAACTAGAGGGTTTCTGTTCTAAAAAACTAGGGTTCAAAGACAGAAATTAAGAAAAAAAGGAGTCAAAGTTTACCTATTATAGTTTTTCTCGAGTCCAGTAACCATGGAGTCTCCTTCGTTTTCTTTTCGTCTTCCAGTCGGATTATAAGTAACCTGGGGTTTTGTTTTTGAGCTTTTCTGTCAATATTGGGTGGAAATCTTAGAAAGGGAGAAGCTTTAAGCGCGGATGGCAGATTCCGATCAGTTTGGGGCTTGTTAGTTTCTGGTTTTGAGTTTGTGATGAAAAAAAAGTAACTTTGGGGCTTTGTTGACGGTTGTTGGTGGTGGTTCAAGGCTAACGACGGCGCTGCTAGGGTTAAAGGAAGAGGAAGGTATCAAGGGAAGAAGAGGAAGGAAAGAAGAAGAAAAAGAAGAAAAAAAAAAGGGAAAGAAAAGGAGTTCGGGCAAGGCTGAAACGGTGTAGTTTCAACAAAGTTCGGTTTTTTTTTTCATCGATTCAGGGGTAAAGTTTCTCTTCTTTTCAATTTAGTCTTCATTTATTTATTGATTAAGTTGAGCATTTTTTTTTAAAGTCCAGGCTATCTAATTCTTGGTTGTTTAGTTAAAATAGCTCTATCCTAAAAAAAAAGAGATTTAATTTTGGCAAGTTCAAAATAAAGATACCATCTTTAGGTTCAAAAAGATTAAGTTTTGGTAAGTTTAAAATAAAAATTGGGACTTTAACTTAAAAAGACTAGATCTTGGGAAAATTAAGAGCTAAATTTGGCCTTTAGTCTATGATTTGTGAGTTGGTTTAATTCAAGTGAAGTTCTTAGATTTTCTTTTAATTAAGTAAATAATTTAGATTATGAATGTTTTTAAGAAAAATGAAAAGTGTTAGTTAAGCATTTACATTCATGTTTATTTTTCATAAATTGTTGCAAGTTACTATGTTCATTTGAGATCAATCAAAGTGACTCTCGTGATGGGAAAGGCGGGCGGCTCATTCATGCGTGTCTGAGTTTGCTCGTCTTCTCCCGGAGGCTTGGAAATGTCCAGAGACAGTTTACCATTTAATGGGAGACGATCAAAGGCGTTCCTCGTATAATTAATGGGTAATTAAAATTGAAATCATATTTTTCATGCATCATGTGCATCCATGTATCGCAAGGCTAAATCCAGTGATTAATCAAAGATTAAAAATTCAAAAAAATCTAGATCAAGACTTAAGAAGTAAGGAAAAGTGGATCATAATAAGCAACTTAATTCAGGGTAATTAAGTAGTAAGTAACTTAATTCAGGGTAATTAAGTGAGTCAGTTAGTGGCTTGATTCAGGGTAATTAAGTAAGTCAGTTAGTAACTTAATTCAGGGTAATTAAGCTAGTAGGTAACTTAATTCAGAGTAACTAAGTTAGTCAATAATTAACTTAATTCAGGGTAATTAAGTAATTCAGTTATTAATTTAATTCAGAGTAATTAAGAAATTTAGTAATTAACTTAATTCAGGGTAATTAAGCCAATAATCAACTTAATTCAGGGTAATTAAGTAAGTCTGTAATTAACTTAATTCAGAGTAATTAAGTAAGTCGGTAATCAACTTAATTCAGGGTAATTAAGTAAGTCGGTAATTAACTTTATTCAGGGTAATTAAGTAAGTCGGTAATCAACTTAATTCATGGTAATTAAGTAAGTCAATAAATAACTTAATTCAGGGTAATCAAGCAAGTCATTGATCGACTTAATTCAGGGTTATTAAGTTTAGTAAGAAGCAGAGATTAGTGAAAATAAAATTGCTTAATTCAGATTGATTGAGTCAGTTAAGAATCACAGAAAGATAATCAGTAATAAGGGCTTAATTCAGGGTAATTGAGTCAATTAAAAAACAAAAAGAGAATTAGTTGCTAACAAAATCCAAAAAAACAAAAGAATAAAAACCCCTTTTCGAAAATTAAAAAGAGTTTGTGCTTGCATTTGTTCTCTTTGATTTTTCGAAAGACAAAAAAATCAATTAATGAAAAAGAGTCTTTTTTCTCAAAGTTTTCAAAAGAAGGGAGAGTTCCCACTAGTTTTAGTTTCTAGTTTAGTGGTCGGAAGGGAGAGTTCCCATCCAGTTTCTTTTACAAAATGGGAAGGTTCCCGTCAAACTGTTTTCCTTCAAGAAAAATAATCGTTTTAATGGTAAGTTTTAAAGAAAATCCTCATCATGAGGAGCCCGAAATGAGAACAAAATAGAAAAATGGGAAAATTCCCAACATTCCTATTTTGAAAATTCAAAACCCATTTTTGCTTGTTTATTTTGCTTAAATTTAAGGATTAATAAAAGAGTTTAAGGGCATGAATATTTAAGAATACAGACAACCGATAATAGAAACCCACAGTATTCTAGACTAGTCACTGCTGTTTTTGGACGGGCGTCGTGGGGGTGCTAATCCTTCCCCATGCGTACCCGACTCCCGAACCTTTAGGACTCTGGTTAATAGACCGTGTATTAGGTTTAGTGTTACCTTCGCTAAGCTTAGGTAAACATTAGGCTTAAAAATCTGATAGGTGGCTAATCACACCTAGGGTAAAAAAGATTAGTGGCGACTCCCCTAGGTTGTTTAGTTTTTAAAGTCGTTCAACGGCAGGGTTCGGTCACCCCCGGACCCGGACGTTGTGACAGCTTGGCGACTCCACTAGGGACTGGTTAGAGAGTCAAACTGAATGCTAGTTTAGGCTTAACTATGGTTTGCATAATTGGTTGTCTGCTTGCATTTTATTCTTGTTTATTCATGCCTGTTTATCATTGTTTATTCTTGCCTATATTTATGCTTACATGCTTTCATATTCTTGTATATATATTATGCCTAACTCGTCACACATTATTTTTTTTCTTGGGGGTAGTTTAGTAATTTAGGTTAGGAGTTGTTGGCAAGGGTTTGTATGTTCCTTCACACGTGCACTAAATTACTTGCATTTTCATTTTGCATGAGCTTATACAGGAGCTCTATCCCTTTAGGAGGAAGTAAAGTAGCTAACCTTCGTGTGACAATCGTCTCCGTGCGGGTTTTGCCAAATACTTCCACTCAGTCTGGACCTTACTAGCCTAGAGTGGGTGATAGTAAGGACTGTCTGGGAACCTTTAGATCCAGTGTGAAGCCTCACCCAGCATGTAGGTTCCTCGAGAGATATCCAGCCTAGTTAGAGCCAATCCCCGTGAGGATAAACCTTAGTACACAGAAGGAACACTTCTTTCATTTGCTATCGTCTTTTTTTCAAAAACTAGACTATAGAGTGAGCATTTGCATTGCTCACAATAGGCGGACTAACCTGCCCCAAACAGGCTTATAATTAAAAAGTTTTTCAAGGAAAATGTTTTGATCAATAAAAGCAGGGGCATGATTTCTCCTTAATTTTCAGTTATCCACTCATATTTATGTTCAATTACTAACCAATCTTTCTTTGTTGTTTTCAAATTGGATGCATCTGTATAACTCTTTTGTTTTGCAGGTTGTGTTTCATATCTTCATGAGCATAGTCAAGCATGCATGTTCGTGTATTTATTCATCAACACAGTTTGCCATGTCGTGTGTCTTTTTCATGCATACAATATTTGCATTTTGCATTTCCATGTGCATTTTTAGGAGTTGTCAAGCCATCATGCATTCACTTGTATATATGATCACGCATACATTATGCATTAAACATCCACTTATATATAGGGCGCATCTATCATGCATCGCCATCAATACTATTTAATAGATGCACTTTGTACAATTAGATAGTTCATATAGATCATTGGTAAATGCTACATGTTTTCCACTTGCTTTATTGGAGTCTAACATTGCTAGGGGAATACATAAGAGGCCTAAGTGTACCGATCGAGATTGAGTCAGAGGTTGGGTGACCTAACGAAGCACATTGTCAAGCTGATGGTAAGGTTTGGAGATGCAAAGTGAAAGCTTCTCTCCTCAGACACCTTGTAAGAAACACGGCCATGCCAGTGAAGTCACATTCAACTCAGAGGATTCCAGGATTTCAAGACAACTTTATCAAAAGTAGTATTTTTGATGGGTCACAAGGCTCTAGATCAGTCACAAAGGGGCAATGAAAATCCACAACGAGGGGGGATTTCTGAAACTTTTGAGCATACCCGACATATGCATGACATCAACATAGCATTTTAGTTTAGAATATTGTATTTTGAATCTTCAACATATAAGATTGCATTGTGTTAATAGTAGTTAAAATTGTTGCACTTTCATTACAAAAATTGACTGGAGAAAACAAAATTCACTTGTCTAAAAAAGAATAATAATAATAAATAAAACTTGTAGAGTCAAGTGATCACCACTTAGAGACAGTTCTCAAAAGTGCTCAGCTAGGGGCAATAATCTTCGTCTGGGCAATGACCAAAGGGATGAGAATTTTCAGAAAAAAAAATCTCTTCAATAAAAGGTTGCGTTTTGAATAAATGAAAAGCTTTTATTTTTCAACACTTCGACTGAGCCCAAAATTCTCATATCCCAAAAGAGCCAGTTTCTAGAAATAAATTTGAGCCTGAAATCCCATACTTTTTCAAGAAACATTAGGATATTCATGTCACAAAGGAAGTTTCTTATCTCTTTCAGGCCTTGAGAACACAAATTGTTTCGGATATCACTTAAACACACCAAAAGTGCACCTTTCAAATCACTTCACTCGTCAAAGCACATTTTTTTATTACTGGGGGGCAACATTCAGTATAGTAATGAAATGCTCATCTCCATCAATAAGGAAGGTCAGACAAGAGAATAGAGGCGGAAGACATTAGTTGTTGAATTCCCTCCTGAAAAGGAAAAAGAAGAAAAAAAGTGAAAAGGATAAAAAAAAATGAAGAAAAAAGAGAAAAGAGAAAGAAGTTAAATTGCAACGTCATGTGCTTGCACAAATTTTCAAGACGGTCAAAACGATAAGTATTTTTCAAAAATTATTTTTGAAAAGGTTTTCAAAAATGAGTTTTCAAAAAGTTTTTCGAGTTTTTAGAGTCGCCTTTCATCAAAATATCCAGATCTGAAATGATAAATGGCCTTCATTCTTATCCCTTCACTTGTAGAAAATTATCCATTTCGAATCAACCCTGATCAAGGATCACCCTCCACACTGGAGGTAAAGAAGAAGCGGAACTTGTTGAAAATGGGGAAAGGATACCCAAGCACACTAATAGAGATGGTGCGAATAAAAGGGAAGTAATAAGATAAAAAAGTAAAAATTGTGTTATAAAATAAAGATGATGTGAATGAAAGCAAAAGTAGAAGCAAAAATCACAGAAAAAAAAAGAAAAAGAAAGAAATTTGAAGTTCAATAAAGAAGGGAAGTTTGAGAATTGAACAAAGTGTTCAAGTGGAAAATAGACATCAAAGTTGAAAGAATTTTCCATACAAGCAAGAAAGTGATCCTTGGATCGAACACCCTCAAACACATTTTTTGAGCCTTTTATCATTTCTTTGGAACACCTAACCCAATCACACATTACATGCCTAACAAAGTCCATATTTGACCAGGTCAGGATATTGAAGGTGAAGGGATTATCCAAAAAAGAAGGGATTGATTTTTCACAAAAGAAAAAATGTTTTTCTCAAAAAGGTTAGAGAAAATTGGTTTAAAAAAGTTTTCCAAATGCAGGTGCATGGTGAAGCAATCGAAAAAGAAAGGAAAGAAAAAAGAAAGAGAAAAAGAAGAAAAGAGATAAAGCTCTAGGGTGAAAACCCCAAAAAAAGGGCAGTCCAGAGCAAGGATGGGAATTCTCGGAGCCTCCAAAGAAGTTAAAGAAAACGTAACCTCTTTTGCAAGTAATAAGTATTGACTTAGAGGAGTAAGAGTTGACAAAGTTTTCAAGTATTCCAACCTTATCAAGAGCAATCAACGCACCAAAATAAACCCTTTTCGACGTTTGCCTTCCAACCCCTTGGAACCATACTCCTCTCAACAACCAGTGTCAATACAAATCATTTTTTAGACAAATGACAAATTGAATAAGTTTTGCAAAAGGTTTGCATTCCATTTTTGAGCCCATGGCGAAGGTTAGGTCAAGGATCCCATACGAGAAAGTCCTACAAGTGGTGGTCACCAATTTATTGAAAATGGGGCAGCATATAGGGGCATGTCTAACAAAATAATAAGATGTTGTTAGGGGGCAAATAGGGTATTGTTTAATCAATTTGCAATCATAACATGTTTCAAGAAGGTTAAGGTATAGATTCATCATAATTCAAACTTTGACTTTTGATAAGTTTGTGAAGGGAGATAAAGAAGCCAGTCGTAGAAATAAGGGGGCAGTGGAAACCTCTAAATCCAGTCATTCATGGAAGGTTAAACCAAGGAAGCTCGTGAAAGAGGCAGTGGGTAAAGCAAGGGAAGTCTAAATAATTTTACTTTCCTTAATTAATTCAACATTCAGTCATTAGGCATTCATGGGCATTCATACATGCATTAGGACATTCCATCCTCATTCATATCGGGAATTTGCAAGACGAGGAGTCAAGTTCACTATAAGAGTAAGAAGAAAGATTCGCAGAAGTTGGGAAAGACATCGCTCAAGGCACAAGAATCAGAAATCAGAACAAGTACGAATCTAAAAGGATTACGGGAGCATAGAATAGGAAAAGGAGGGCAAGATGGGGGAGATAAGAGGCAGTGCATAAAAGGGATAAGTCAAGGAACTAGGAAACATATCAAAAAGCCAAGTATTCCAAGGAAAGTTTTAGCAACTGGGGTTCATCTTTAGGACAAGTCATCCCAGAAGTATTCAGAAATATAAGTTTAACTTAAGATGACTCGGGACAAGTCTTTCAGTACATATTCGAGAATCAAAGCTAATCATGCTCGATCCAGGGTGGTCTCTCTTCAAATAGTTTCAATTGATTCACATGGTTTTCAAGGTGACCCAGGGCGGTCCATCTTTAGTTAATTGATCCAGGGCGATCTTGCTTCAGTAACATGACCTAGGATGGTCTTTTAGATAGTTTCATATGGACCCAGGGCGGTCTTTCCTGAATTGCTTTCAAGATGATCTAGGGCGATCATTCTCAAGTGATTTTCAGTAGACCCAGGGCGGTCCATCTTCAGTTAATTGATCCAGGGTCATCTTTCTTTAATTAATTGGTCCAGGGCGATCAATGCTTCAATCTACTTCAATGATCCAAGGTGGTCTTTCTTCAATTCTCCAATTATTCAATGCTTCAATGACCCAGGGTGGTCTTTTCGTCTGTTTAGTCCGAAATGATCGAGGGTGGTCATTTTTCAGTTCATTTCAGTTGAACCAGGGCGGTTTTCCTTTAGTTTGTGTCAGAATGATCGAGGGTGGTCATTTTTCAGTTTATTTCAGTTGACCCAGGGTGGTCTTTCTTCGGTTTGCATCGGAATGATCGAGGGTGGTCATTCTTCAGTTTAGTTCGGAATGATCCAATGTGGTTCTTCTCTAGATATTTATTTTAGAGTGGGCTTTCACAAGCTATTTTCGATTGATCCGGGGTGGTCTATCCTAAAAATTTCAAATTACTTGTTTAAAACTTTCAATCAGACGGGGTCTACATCTTTGCGCACTTCCTAACTTTCGGAAAGAATACAAACTAGTCTTTTGTATACATCCCGATAATTAGAAAGCTGACAAAGAGGGGTAGCTGTAGACACCCTAATTTTGCTTGTATCCTTCAAGTAAAGCTTAATCGCTCCTTAACTTGCATTAGAAGTCACCCGGGGGCATTTTGGTCATTTTTGCTTTAGGGGCATTTTGGTCATCTTTAATTCAATTCTAACTTAAATCGGCACGTTCATTTTAGCATGTAAACTTAGGCATATTGCATTGCATTTCAAGAACCAAGAAAGGAAAAAGAAGGGGAAAAGAAAATTTTTCCCTTTAATTGTCATGTATTGTCTCATTAGATTTGAGTTTTGTATAATACATCCATTTTTAATTGGTAAGCATCTTAATCTGTTCAAATATTTCAATTGATTGGTTTTTGCATTGCATATATGCTTGTAATGGAACTCTCTTTCTTAATAATGGTTTGCTTTTGGATTATGGGACCTTGGACTATGGGGTATTTACGTTGGGTTTTTTCCCATTTTGGGCCCTTTTCTTTGCTAAACTTAATGCTTGTGAACTCAAATACATGGAAAAAGAAAAGTGGATTACAATAATTCACTCTTTGTTACAAATAATGACCAAAAAAAAAAGTATTCAAATAAACTTGGAATTACAAAAGGATTTCCATATCTCTGGTTTTATGCAAGGAATACAAAAATTCATTTTGCCAAAAATAAAAAATAACGATCGGCCGCAGGCCTTTATCTTCCCTCATTTGTTTTTCCAAAATTTGTCTTCCAAATGCTCGACTTGGGGTGGAATGGAAATGGTCAGTTGGATTCTCCTGCAACAGAAAGTAGTGAGTTAGTAGTAGGATTAAGATATCAAAATCGAGTTGGCAAGTACCCGCTTTACAGCATACATTGCATAGGCATCTCATTGATTCATAGACTCTAAGCATGTTAACAAGCATTTGGGCATTTCAAGTTAGCAATTTACATGAGCATTCTTCACTTTCACATATAAACGCATGCATTCTCGCACTCATTTTCAATCACACTAGCACAGTCATGTCACACTCTCCAGTTCAGTTTCAAGTTCACATAAAGCCTTCACAACATCAGATTACACTCAGCGGCATTGGCATTCATTTTATTCTCCAATTCAGTAAGACAGAACACACACACACTCACTTTCCAGCAGGCATTGCATTTTCGGATTCATTACATGACATCTCACTGCATATAAGGCAACAAATTCCGGTCAGCAAGCTTCTAGTTTGTTCTTAAGCTTAGTTTATTTTATTTAATGTTACAATGCATAGCATTTTAGCATTAGTGTCACACATTGCACAGATAGCTCATTAGTTAGTAGCATATAACATGTTAATATGTACTTGGAATTTTAGCTAGCATTTTAAACTTTAAGCAAGCATTTACATTGGTAAGGTCACCTTTATACATATTCCTACATTACGTGTTAGTTTCATGTTGCAGAATAAACACCAAAATAGTTCATTTGCACAAGGCAACAGATCAAACATAGAGCATCACAAAGCATCTTCAAATAATTCAGGGGAGAGTCATTCTTAGTTAAATGAAAAGCAGCAGCAAGGTGCATATATTCAAGGATTTTTCCCAAGCAGAATTTCAAGAAGGCAAAAGACAGCAGCAGAACGTGGAAGGAAGCAGAACAATCAGGTGGAAGCAGTCTCAAATCAAAACAAGCCAAACAGAGCAGGCATCGCATAAGCACAAAATCCTGACACACTCAACCCACATTTTCATCTCATTTTCACACGACATATATTCAAAGCACTGGTATATAGCTAGTAGTGGTAATAAGGTTCAAAGCATGCAAGTGGAGGTGAGATAGTGGCAAGACAGCAATTGATATAACAGAGAGGGCTCGAGAGAGCAATAAGCAGGCCACATGAACAAAATGGGCAAAGGCAGTGTAAACAAATGGTCAAGGAGAGGTCGGTTTACATTTTAGCAAATTCAAGTCACAATGGAAAAAGGCCAAATCACATGCTCGTATCAAACTGTGAACCAATCAAAAGCAACTGAAATTCCAGGTAGATTAATTTCAATGAGAGAGAAGCTTACCTTCACCCTGCCAGCTCACCTTTTTTAGCCACCTATGGTAGGAGGATTCCCACGCGTTTTGACAGGGAGAATCACCAAGGTTTGGGGCAACAATTTTCACCTGCAAAAGACAAAATAGGGATTAAAACAAATTGGGCAAAGATGGAAGAATGGTAGGGTAAACAAATCAATACACACTTAAGATGAGATGTTAAGGGCATATATATAGGATACTTAAGGTACAAGAGGAGGCACAAAAGGGGGGCGGAATTTTGGAGAACTAGAGGGTTTCTGTTCTAAAAAACTAGGGTTCAAAGCCTAGATCTTAAAAAAAAATCATAACAAAGACATAAATTAAGAAAATAAGGAGTCAAAGTTTACCTGTTATAGTTTTTCTCGAGTCCAATAACCATGGAGTCTCCTTCGTTTTCTTTTCGTCTTATAAGCAACCTTGGGTTTTGTTTTTTGAGCTTTTCTGTCAATATTGGGTGGAAATCTTAGAAAGGGAGAAGCTTTAAGCGCGGATGGCAGATTCCGATCAGTTTGGGGCTTGTTAGTTTCGGGTTTTGAGTGTGTGATGAAAAAAAGTAACTTTGGGGCTTTGTTGACGGTTGTTGGTGGTGGTTCAAGGCTAACGACGGCGCTGCTAGGGTTAACGGAAGAGGAAGGTATCAAGGGAAGAAGAGGAAGGAAAGAAGAAGAAAAAGAAGAAAAAAAAAGGGAAAGAAAAGGAGTTCAGGCAAGGCTGAAACAGTTTAGTTTTAGCAAAGTTCGGTTTTTTTTTTCATCGATTCAGGGGTAAAGTTTCTCTTCTTTTCAATTTAGTCTTAATTTATTTATTGATTAAGTTGACCATTTTTTTTTAAAGTCCAGGCTATCTAATTCTTGGTTGTTTAGTTAAAATAGCTCTATCCTAAAAAAAAGAGATTTAATTTTGGCAAGTTCATAATAAAGATACCATCTTTAGGTTCAAAAAGATTAAGTTTAAAATAAAAATTGGGACTTTAACTTAAAAAGACTAGATCTTGGGAAAATTAAGAGCTAAATTTGGCCTTTAGTCTATGATTTGTGAGTTGGTTTAATTCAAGTGAAGTTCTTAGATTTTCTTTTAATTAAGTAAATAATTTAGATTATGAATGTTTTTAAGAAAAATGAAAAGTGTTAGTTAAGCATTCACATTCATGTTTATTTTTCATAAATTGTTGCAAGTTACTATGTTCATTTGAGATCAATCAAAGTGACTCTCGTGATGGGAAAGGCGGGCGGCTCATTCATGCGTGTCTGAGTTTGCTCGCCTTCTCCTGGTGGCTTGGAAATGTCCGGAGACCGTTTACCATTTATTGAGAGGCGATCAAAGGCATTCCTCGTATAATTAATGGGTAATTAAAATTGAAATCGGATTTTTCATGCATCATGTGCATCCATGTATCGCAAGGCTAAATCCAGTGATTAATTAAAGATTAAAATTTCAAAAAAATCTAGATCAAGACTTAAGAAGTAAGGAAAAGTGGATCATCATAAGCAACTTAATTCAGGGTAATTAAGTTAGTAAGTAGCTTAATTCAGGGTAATTAAGTGAGTCAGTTAGTGGCTTAATTCAGGGTAATTAAGTAAGTCAGTTAGTAACTTAATTCAGGGTAATTAAGCTAGTAGGTAACTTAATTCAGAGTAACTAAGTTAGTCAATAATTAACTTAATTCAGGGTAATTAAGTAATTCAGTTATTAATTTAATTCAGAGTAATTAAGAAATTTAGTAATTAACTTAATTCAGGGTAATTAAGCAAATAATCAACTTAATTCAGGGTAATTAAGTAAGTCGGTAATCAACTTAATTCAGGGTAATTAAGTAAGTCGGTAATCAACTTAATTCAGGGTAATTAAGTAAGTCGGTAATCAACTTAATTCATGGTAATTAAGTAAGTCGGTAATTAACTTAATTCAGGGTAGTTAAGTAAGTCGGTAATCAACTTAATTCAGGGTAATTATGTAAGTCAGTAATCAACTTAATTCAGGGTAATTGAGTGAGTCAGTAATCAACTTTAATTTAGGGTAGTTAAGTGAGTTAATAAGTAACTTAATTCAGGGTAATTAAGTAGTTTAATGAGTAACTTAATTCAGGGTAATTAAGTGAGTCAGTAATCAACTTAGTTCAGGGTAATTAAGTCAGTAATCAACTTTAATTCAGGGTAATTAAGTGAGTCAGTAATCAACTTAGTTCAGGGTAATTAAGTCAGTAATCAACTTTAATTCAGGGTAATCAAGCAAGTCATTGATCGACTTAATTCAGGGTAATTAAGTTTAGTAAGAAGCAGAGATTAGTGAAAATGAAATGGCTTAATTCAGGGTGATTGAGTCAGTTAAGAATGACAGAAAGATAATCAGTAATAAGGGCTTAATTCAGAGAAATTGAGTCAATTAAAAAACAAAAAGAGAATTAATTGCTAACAAAATCCAAAAAAGGAAAAGAATAAAAACCCCTTTTCGAAAATTAAAAAGAGTTTGTGCTTGCATTTGTTCTCTTTGGATTTTCGAAAGACAAAAAAATCAATTAATCAAAAAGAGTCTTTTTTCTCAAAGTTTTCAAAAGAAGGGAGAGTTCCCACTAGTTTTAGTTTTTAGTTTAGTGGTCGGAAGGGAGAGTTCCCATCCAGTTTCTTTTACAAAATGGGAAGGTTCCCGTCAAACTGTTTTCCTTCAAGAAAAATAATCATTTTAATGGTAAGTTTTAAAGAAAATCCTCATCATGAGGAGTCCGAAAAGAGAACAAAATAGAAAAATGGGAAAATTCCCAACATTCCTATTTTGAAAATTCAAAACCCATTTTTGCTTGTTTATTTTGCTTAAATTTAAGGATTAATAAAAGAGTTTAAGGGCATGAATATTTAAGAATACAGACAACCGATAATAGAAACCCACAGTAGTCTAGACTAGTCAGTGCCGTTTTTGGACGGGCGTCGTGGGGGTGCTAATCCTTCCCCACGCATACGCGACTCCCGAACCTTTAGGACTTTGGTTAATAGACCGTTTATTAGGTTTAGTGTTAGCTTCGCCAAGCTTAGATTAACATTAGGCTTAAAAATCTGATAGGTGGCTAATCACACCTAGGTTAAAAAAGATTAGTGGCGACTCCCCTAGGTTGTTTAGTTTTTAAAGTCGTTCAACGGCAGGGTGTAGACACCCATTTTCGTCCCATATCCTTTTTATTTAGATCAAATTTTTTCTTAATCTTCATTATGGTCATTTAGAGGCATTTTAGTCATTTGTTAGTTCATAGTTGGCATTTTGATAAGATAATGCATTTAGCAATCTTGTTTCTAATTAGCATTAGTTGTCATTTACATACAAAATTCCCAAAAAGTTTATTACTTATACATGTTAAATAGCATTGCCCTATTATTGCATCCTGTTACTGCATTTTTAGTTTGCATTCCATTTTTCATAAGCTATAAGTTTTTGCATTGCATTTTTGAAAGTTGTCATTGTGATAGAGCTATCTTTTCTTTCGGATTGGAAGCACGTAGTTTGGAATTCGTCTTTAGAGATCATGGATTGAATAATTGAGCTTGTTTTAGATCACAATGAGATTAAAGTCACGCTTAATGGACAGGGAAATTTGAACAAACCAAGTTACATTTTTGACCCATATTGCAAAGGAAATGAAATTGAATAGTTGGATTACAAGAGTGCTCTGTTATTTTTTCCTTCTGGTGCTCTTTGCTAATCTAGACTTGGGCTCATAAAGTTCATGATTTGTCTTTGTCGAAAAGTACTTTATTCCCCTGCATTCAAATTAGCGGCAGTTCATGAGATTTACAATCGCAAAATTGCTTGGTAGCAATGATAAAGAGAAAAAGCCAATTAGACAATAAGCTACAAGTACACAAGTAAACTCTCAACAGC